>JAOTAV010013177.1:0-55107 GCA_026546445.1 Cyclargus thomasi | reverse complement strand
GTTATCTGGTCGAGCCGGCTCGAAGTATTAAGCTTCAAAGAAAACCGAAGTGAGACAGCGCTGGGCTATCTTCGTCGAGCGTTTGCCGGAGGCACGACACCTTATTTCCAATCCCGGCTCCATTATTCCATTTCTTCATAAAAAGGTCGGCAACGCACTAGCAAGTCACAACTTTTTTGATGTTACAAGTGTCCAAGAGAGACTTTTTTTTGAGAGCCTTCCATCAGATGACACGTCTGCTCGTTTGCTCCCTAATTTCAAAATGAACAGTTATAAACCTAGTCGTGGTATGATAATTGTTTTTATAGGTTTAAAGCTTAACCAATACTTCACAGCTCGCTAGATTGAAACAAATATTTAATGCTGTTGACACACGTTCGCTCGTCAATATTAACCGCAAAATAAGGTTTTCGTTAGGGTTGCTTCGATGTCGTGATCTAAAGAATGTAACAGAACATAGTGATAATATTATAGGTTGTCCGATGTGTAGTTCCCTGTATAGAGCTGAGCTAAAGAAATCGGTATATTAGTTGTGGCGTTGAGTTTTCTTTATGACACTGGGGCGCTTCCAAGTCTTACGGGATGGCGCAATCGACTCATTCAGATATGTCGATATATAAACAAAAAATATTTATCACCTAATTATTAATTACATGGTCTATGCTAATTGACATCGAAAGCATATAAATAAATACCTTTTCTCTCTTATACATTTTCTTGTAATTTTTGCTACTAAAATGGCAAGTGAGCAGAGTTTGGCAACCCTAACGAGCTATGAATTGTTAACAACGCGTATGGTCACCGGTGTAACGACCCACGGCAGTCACTCGGTAACGTAATAACGTTACATGCTAAAGTCACTTCAAACTTCCTCACGCTCTAAATTAAAAGCGTGTTTTTAGTTCATTATAGAAATCACGAAGTGAGCCACAGAACATAATTAATAATAGTAATTATATTTATGGACGCTTCACACCACGTCAGTCTGGCCCCGTGCTAAGTACCCGAGGGGCTTGTGTTACAATTGCCAGACAACGGGAATATATTTTATACTTTTGTACTAGACGTATATTTAAGATTTTTATTATATGATACACATATTTAACACACATCCAAAACCCAGGAACATTAAAAACCTTTTGCTCTGTCGACTGGATTCGAACTGGCGACTCCCGGTTTAAGCAAGCAACACGCTTACCAACTGAGCCACCGCTAGCTCCAAGATTAACCAAAGATCTAGTCATGTTGCGATGGGTAGGCACCGCAAAGGAAGATCTTTCGGCCAAGCGAGATAGCATGCTCAGCCAGGGCCGAAGCCCAATATATAAAAAACATTTTTTATATCGTATAAGCCCAATATATAAATAATTATTGTGACTGTATAAAGATTGTCTTGTTTTTTATATCTTTTTATTCTATACGTTCTATACGTACACGTCACACCTGACAGTCAACAATTGGGAAGGAAATTAGGCAGCGCGTTCTTCTACTCGTTATGCCGCCAAGTGCTAACGCAGCCCGATTTTCCCGCGATTTCTTGCGTTGAAGTCAAAGGGCGGGTCATGCAGTTAGGGGCTCTAGCTGTGTAGCGTCAGTGTGCAATGAAACCTTGGCAAGCCCTTGATGGATCCCAAAAATGCATAATGCTTGATGGATCCCAAAAATATATGGGGTGAATGGGTTCCAGAAATTTCGTTTCCTCGGACCTTTTAGTTGTTCATTCAAGTACAATCAACTTTCAAAATTTTTTATATAAATACTAGCTTTTTCACCCGGCTTCGCTCGCATTAAGAAATATTTTCATAGAATCTTTCAACCCCTATTTCACCCTCTGGAAATAAAATTTCATAAAACGCTTAAACACGTATTCATTTATTTCATATCAGCAGCTCAGAAACAAAATTTTAGGTGTCTAACTAAGAAATGACGAACTTGCGTAGAAAAATTTATAGAAACTTTACCCCTATTTCACCCCCTTAGGGGTAGAATTTTTAAAACTTAGTGGGTCTACCCAATAAAACAATCCTACTCATCAAATTTCAAGATTTTCGCTGACACGCCGCCGGATTTGAAATGGCAAAACATGTCATTCATGGTCGCAGGTCATGCAGTTAGGGGATCTAGCTGTGTAGGGTCTGTGTGCAATGAAACCTTGGCAAGCCCTTGATGGACCCCAAAAATGCATTATGCTGTTAGCTGTCTCCGAGGGCACCGCAGCGCGTGCACTCTTAGGACGTGCACATGGGGCCACGGACTTAGGAGTGAGCAAAGCCTAGGCCTAGCTGCAGTGTGCCAGGTCTCATCAGAAAAATCCGCCTCCATACAAATTGTACGGAGACGGATGCGCGTATCGCACACCTTGACGGAGCGTGCCGGGCCTAAGCTCGTAAGTGTTTACGAGTGCTGAGTGTAAACTCTTAAAGCGGCTGTACACTCTCCCCGACACACAGCGAGACCGCCCGACTGCGAGAGCATGAGTGCAGTCAGTTGTCACTCGGGCGAGGAGCCCTTACACTTCTGTCTTTTTCGGCAAGAGTGTACACAGTACAGCCACCATTCATTACGTCGTCACTTCCGCAGAAGTATACAGTAACTTAGCTATAAGTATAATTGTACTTAAAACAGAAAAGTGAAAATATTTGCTTGTAATAACTCAAACTAATTATTCCTCTATTAACCAAACTTTCTATTAATTGCAAAACCTTAATTGTATAGGCTTAAGAAAATACAAATTTCTAGAACTTAATAATTTTTGGGGATCTCGAATAGGTATAACAAAATCCAATCATCTGGACTGGGGTGAATGGGTTCTAGAAATTTCGTTTCCTCGGACCTTTTAGTTGTTTGTTCAAGTACAATATCAACTTTCAAAGATTTTTATATAAATACTAGCTTTTTCCCCGACTTCGCTCGCATTAAGAAATATTTTCCTACAAACTTTCAACCCCTATTTCACCCTCTGGAAGTAAAATTTCATAAAACGCTTAAACACCGATTCATTTATTTCAAATTAGCAGCTCAGAAACAAAACTTTAGGTCTCTAACTAAGAAGTGACAAACTTGCGTAGAAAAAATTATAGAAACTTTAACCCCTATTTCACCCCCTTAGGGATAGAATTTTTAAAACTTAGCGGGTGTCTACCTAATAAAACAATCCTACTCACCAAATTTCATGGCTGTAGCTTTAAAAGTTATCGTTCAGTTGGTATACGAGTATATATTTATTTTCTCTCTTTCAAACCTTCGTTTGTTGTTGATTGACGTCAAAGTCTGGCCGATTCCAAATCAATCAATAATAAATCAATCAATCAAATTAACTACTTTGAATGATCGATTCGAAATCGGCCAGATTTTGACGTCAATCAACAACAAACGAAGCTTTGAAAGAGAGAAAATAAATATATATAAAAATTTTAAGTTGGAAACCCTACCGCACCAACATACTCTTCCTCAACCACAAACGTAACCTCGGTGTCTTGTCGAGGTAAGTATAATATGAGGCTCGCTACGTCAGGTTGGCCACTAACCAACTTCCTTCGAGGTCAGTATCTTCATTGTAGTATTCAAATCCAATGTGTAAACCTATTCAAATCCAATGTATAAAACTTTAATCCATTCTAAAAAACTGTATGGACAACAACATAAGACGTCGTGTGGTCGGCAACCCTCCAGAGAGATTTTTGAATTTTGATCAAACAGAAACGCGACTACGCTCGTCTATGGACAATTGAAACATCAGCAGAGTCGAAAATACGTTACTGGCCTTTAAAGGGAATACGCTCTCTCAACGGTTTGCAGGTTGAAACGGTCCGGAAATTCTGCTGGCTACAAGTTCATAATCATTTAACAGTCTTAGTGTGCGCGGCAAAAAGTTACGCGTAAAGCGCACGGTGAAAGACTCGTTGTATGCAATCGTGGCGAAAAGTTGCGGAAAGTAAATTTCAAACAATTCTTCAGAGCACTCCAAAACTGATACAAAAGAAAGAGAATGCAAAGCGAAGCAGCGCTCTTTAAAGCGAGACGGCATTGTAAATAAATCGTTTATTAATGTTGGATGACAATATCAGAATCAGGGTAGGCAAAACAGAGGTACAAATTGTCATGAAATATCTCTTCACCTGACACAATTTAATAGACGAACAAAATTGCTGTCTCAGCGCGGCGTTGATTACTTCAAGCGTGTGATTTGAAAGTAAGGATAAGCCCGCTGGACAATTTTCATGAACCTTCTGCATATTATTTGTGTTAAACTAGATAATTGTTCTCGTATCGTATCGCAACTTGCCCCCGCCAAAAATCGTTTATCGCGCGGGATTTTTTTCGGGAATAAAGGTATCCTATGTCTTTCCCCTGGAATTTACCATACAAAACTTTAGCCAAGTCGGTTCAACGTTTTGGACGTGAAATGGTAGACGGACACATTTTCCCACTTACCTCTATATTAATATTAATTAATTTTGATTATTGCAAACTGCATAAATAGCTTTACCTATGAATGTAGTGTCCGAAAGTTCCGCACGTACGCCATTCTCGTCTAGTCTAGGGAAAAGAATGCCTCGCTCAATACTCCTGAGACCAGTGTGTGGGTTCCTCCTGTGTGTTTTACTATCATCAAGTGCCATTTTCATATCGAAGTTCAGCGGTCAGTATGATGTTTTTTTTTTCTTGGTCATATCATGAAGAATATACTGTTTTACGTACAATAAAAATGTTAAATGTTGACAAGTTAGAATGGAGCGTGTTACTCAAATGGGGCACTTGAATACGTGCCATTTTGCCGTGAAACGAAACATGCCCTTACAGCATTAGTCAGAGCTTCAGAGTTCAGGCACATTATATTACTTTTGACTCAAAAGTTTTGAGTTAATTAAGACCATGACGCAGATTGTTAAAGGAAAATATAAGTCTCTCGTTTTACTGTTTTCAATAAAATATAACACTTTATATAATTACGAATTTATTTTTAATGGGCTTTTCAAACTTTTCAGATAAATCAGCATCGTTGGAAGCATGTATAATTTAGTTTCTAGGTTATATTTTTACCCGACTGGAGGGTTATGTTTTCGAGAGTAAGTACGTATGTACGAGTATATATGTATATATTGTTTGGCACTCTGCAGCCTAAACGGCTTAGTGGATTTTGGCTTGACCAGTGTCGTTAGATTCGTATTTACTGTGAATGACACTAGGTAAAAAAATGGCGGATTTTTAACGGTTCCTGCGGTCGATTTTTTGCATTTGGACATTTAGCCGTTTGTAAAAAAAGCTAACAGTCTAAAAACAGTAAACCCGACTGCAGGAACCATTGCAGTTTAATCAGCAAGCTATGTTTATTTCTAGAATGGCTATTTAAAGCCCTTAATTATACTTTTTTTTTACTCGACCTAATTGGGCAAAAAAAATGTTTTGTAACTAGGCTGCCGAGCCTGTCAAACTATTATACATACATACAAATATACACACATACTCTCGAAAAACATAACCCTACTTCTGGCGCAGTTAAATTGTGAAAATTGTGTTGCTAGTTGCCACTATGTCGCAGTTGTTATTAATCTCGATTTGTTGATGAAAGGATATTTTTTTACCGCCCCGCTGTCACCTAACTTGGGCAGAAGCTGTATAAATTTATGATATAAAGCTGAAGAGTTTGTTTCAACGCACTAATCTCAGGAACAACTGGCCGGAATTGAAAATTCTTTTTGTGTTAGTTACTCCATTTATCGAGAAAGGTTATGTATAGCTACAGGCTATGTAACATCAGGCTACGACCAACAGGAGCCGTAATAAAATTTTTTTGTGAAATCGGGATACTTAGGTTTTACACGGACGTATTCGCAGGCAACAGCTAGCTTAATATGGAAATGAAAATAAAGGCAGCAGCCAGTAATCAACTTTTTATCACTAAACGATATATTTTAATGTTCAATTTTTGTATATTTTATCGAGCCGTTTAAACATTTGAAACCTTGAATATGTTATTCGCTTGAGTTTGAGAGGCCGATAGAGTGCTCTCCTTTGAATAATTTAAATTTTCAATACTCCAGCTATTTGCGAGTAAATTGGGGCCGTTGGATGTGAAAGATTTTTACTGAAAGAACCCGCTTTTAAGATAGTTTATCAAAAGAGTGGGTAATTAAGGCAAGTTTTTTTTAGTGAAAAGAGAAGCTACTGATATTTTATAGCTTGAACGTTTTCTGTGTTACTTGTTTGTTATGTTTATCTTGTAGCTCTATGTGGTCTTGCGTGTTTCGGTTGTAAAATTTGATACTTCATATGCCAGGGGACCTAAAAAGGTCGTAATAGCCATATTGCAAATAAATTATTCTACAATTCGTTTTAGTACATTTTGTTAAAAAAAAATTGAATTATTTTAATAAAATAGTTACTTTAAAATCAATTGAAATTGATTGTGAAATCACCGTTTTGCAAAATTAGTAGTTATTTACAAGAAAAATGACGAAATGAATTTCTGTTAGTAATATTGCAAAGCGACCTTTTTAGGGCGGCAGGTGTAGTATACGTTTCTTTTGCATATGAACAAAATGTACGCTGTACTGTGGCGTATTTTGCGCATATTAGGTCGTGAACAACATCTCTGTCTTTCAAAGTCTTTCAATTACCTTCAGAAGTATCGCCTAGAATGGTTCAACTCAAACTGTAACGTTGTAATATAAATTAAATACAAACCATATTCAATACCGCCCGTGTAGAGCACACGCACACATAAGCGAGCTTGCAGAATACTCGACGGCTTCTCTTCATAATAGGGAAGATGCGTGTAAAACAAAAATAATTGAATGCAAATTATTGTGATAGTGGGCTAAGAGATACACAGAATAAAAAAACCTCTGATTTCCGTTGAGAAATGAGCAAGATATTAGGGATTTATGTTTCCTACCCATGAATGAATGCAAAAATTAATGAATATACTTTGTTGTGCACAATCATGGTTATAATAAAATTATACAGGTACATTGAATAAAAATCATACAATTTTGAGAGTACACAAAGGCGGCCTTATTACTAAATAGCAATTTCTTCCAGATAACCTTTGACAAATTTCTGGAAAGGGGTCAGTTTTCTACCCATCTCTTTAAAATAAAAATCATTTTAATTTCTGATTAAATTTAAAGCAAATGTTTTCAGAATGTCTACATGTTGTATTACCAGCGGATCTGGAACTAGCCGTGCGAGAAGAACCGGCGTTATAAACCCACAGACTTCTTGTCGTAGACGTGTTATAGACTTTAACGTCACAGTCAATATCGGATCTCTCTTTTTAACTGACTACTTTAAAGGCTATAATTTTCAATTTTATATAAAAAAAAACTGATTGGACTACGACGTTTTTCAATAATGATAGATTTAATTAAAGAAAGAATTGTAAAACATGCATATTCCCTACTGGTGATTACAAATGATGACACGCGATCACGATTGTGTACTCGTAGAGGGCACACTTGGCTCTGATCGCCGATAATCGTCTATAATCGCCTTTGAGCAACTACGAACGATTGTTTTGTTGTTGGGGCGACCATCGTCGATTAGGTATGTAGACGCAGGAAGCACGATAGTGTTATGTTATTCTCGTGGCAACTTCATATATTTTTTAAATATTCAATTCAATTCAAAATACAATTATTAATAAATAATAAATTTCACCAAATTGCACAGCTGTTTGTTGCCGAGAATTTCGCCGAAATTAATAAACTACACTTAACTAAATTCTTAAATATGTAATAAATTTCCAATCTCTATTACAGTCAAAAAATAAAAAAAATTGATACACAAATAGATAGTTTAACTTAAGAAACTAAGGGCCTGTTTCGCCGCTCACTAATCAAGTTTCTGTTAGGCTATTTACAACTTTTTTGACAGATTCTTTATAAAACATCTGTCAACAAAAGTTGAGGATTGACTATCTGTAAGCGGTGAAACAAGCCTTTAAAAAATTTCAAACCTCTATTTAATTCTATTCAATTAGTAGAAACATACAAATTATATTCACTTTTTAAGATTCAGATAAAATTGACGAGAATGAAAACGTCTTGATAGGCGATTTTACTACTGAAGCACTATTATTAACCGACTTCCAAAAAAGATAGAGGTTTCTCAATTCGACCGTTTATGTTCTATTTTTCTCCGTGTAACATTTAATACGAGTGTACCTCTTCGTACTTATTACACATGTACTCTATATTTAAACTGTGACGTCACCTTGTATTTGCTCGAAGTCAGCCTCACATTTGCCCCGTATGTAAATTGGGTCTTATTCTATTATTTACACTGCGTTCCCTCTGCGTCTTCGACGAAACGGAGAAGTTTTAATATCTTCAGACTTTGCGTAAATATTACTTAAACAAAATCTTTTTGTTGGACTATACTATTTTTTTAAATAAATCATCTTCCAAGCCATAAGCCTCTATTTGTGCAAAATTTAGTTAAACACTTCATTTAATTTTATCTTTTCTAGAATTCGCCCGCAGCTTCGCCTGCGTAAAACTGGAATATCCTGTCAGAATAAAAAGTTCACAGTTGCCGTCTAAAAAGTGGCACCGGCAAAACCGCACTTAAGCGCTATTCCGCTCCTAGTCGCTCCGAGGCCGCGATTTGTTTTTTGTTCGATTGTGAGCTTTAGCATTAAGTTAAGTTTTATTTTTCAATACCAACGCTTGATTTTGATTTAAGTTGTTTTGTGTCAGATAGTCTTGGTGACATTATTCTATTAAACTTTTAAGGAATCTGTGCATTTTATTAATATTTTATCGATGGCTAATACCTTCTCTCTGTATACCGAATTTCATTCAAATGTGTTGACTTGTTTTGGCGTCATAAGCGCACAAACATCCAAACAAACTTTCACATTTATTATATCAATAGGATTTTACTGAAGAAATCTCTTACTTATATGGTATACCTACTTTACCAATTCTAATAATACAACCGCCGGGTTCAGTATACAAATAAATGTCACTTTTAAAGTCACCAGGACCCAGATTAGATACCCTCTGCTCTAGTGAGGTAAATTTGTTTAGGGGCGACATTGTATGGTAAACAGGTAAACAGTTTAGGCCTTAAGAGATTCAACGGTTATAATCATACGACGCGGTTCAGGATTTAGGGGATTGAGAAATAAAAAAAATGCAAATTAAAAAAAAATGTATTATCATGAAGTTCACAAAAATTTAATAGGTTAGTGTCATAGGCGGCTGTACATTTTCACCGGGAGCGAAGCGAGTGTACCCATTTACACTCTCGCACTCGGGCAGTTTCGCTGTATCTCTGCCATTACGATTTACAATAAAACACACTGATGACGACTGCGAGGAACATTTAGAAATATTGTTGGGTTGAAAACGCCACATAGGCGAATTCTTTAGTATGCCGAAAGGATTTTTGTCAAGTGAAAAGTATTATTTTATGAAGTTGCTAAACCTATTTGTGTAGGGTGAAAATAAATGAAGCATTATAGATGATGACGAGTTTTTTGTAGAGTTTCATGTACAATTCTCAAGCGTCCCATTTTATTAGGCACCGTTTTTTTTTAACGCGTTGAGCTTCGCGCTCGTAGAGGCGTCATAACGTTTTTTAAGCTAGATGATGTCGATATTACTAGCCAAGGTGAGGCAGCACGATCGGACATTTTTAAAATTTATTTTATGGTTTATCAAAGGAATCGTCTCGTAGAAATGCAAAAACAGTACATGGCCGGGGTCACTTTCAATTGTATAAATAAAACAGAAGCCATTGTAAAAAGAGATTTCGGGTTGGTCAAAAGTCAGAGCAGCCGTCCTAAAAA
Organism: Cyclargus thomasi; assembly: GCA_026546445.1. Classification (NCBI taxonomy): domain Eukaryota; kingdom Metazoa; phylum Arthropoda; class Insecta; order Lepidoptera; family Lycaenidae; genus Cyclargus; species Cyclargus thomasi. The sequence continues at coordinate 45,308 of JAOTAV010013177.1, read as the reverse complement.
GGTCACTTTACAATATTGCTAACAGCAATTCATTTTGTAAGTTTTCTTGTAAATAACTACTAATTTAGCAAAACAATAATTTCATGATCAATCTAAATTGATTTTTCAGTAACTATTTTATCAAAACGATTCGATTCTTTAAAAAAATGTACTAAAATGAATTGTAGAGCAATTCCTTTGCAATATTGCTATTACGACCTTTTTAGGTCCCCTGGTTGAAAGAAAACATGGCAAGACTAACGGTTTATTACAACCTATTGAGAAAGATGATGCTCCGCTAGACACATTATATAAATCACATGGGGCTAAAGACAAACTCTGCAAAAAAAAAAACAAGTTACATATTTTGATGGTTTTTACGCATTCAGTAAGTTTGTGTGGCTAGAGCTAAACAATCTGACAAAAACACCGCCAAAGTGATCCAGTGATTACTTAGTCAAGCTAGTATTTTCGGAAATCCTAGAAGGATAATTTCCGATCGACTTTGAATGATTTTCACGAGTATTGCGAAAGTTTGAACACTCATGATAGCGGTAGGCAATCCACGAGTAAATGGTCAGATAGAAAGGGTTAACAGAACTCCTTTTGTTAAGTTAAGATGGCTGCTCCAACGCCGGAAAATTGGTATAAGCTTAAGGAAAATATCTTAACGCGACGCCCAGCCGTAGTACAGGCCGAGCACCGTGGCAATCATTATATGGGACAAACATGAGATTAAAAGAGGATAATATAAAAGAATTAGTAGAGCAAGAGTGGGTCACGCAGTCTGAAGAAGAAAGAGGAGGGTTGCGACCTTTTCGTTGGGCATTATTCTAATATTTTATTAATAATTTTAAGAATGTCGAAGTATAATAAAACTCGGACAACTCACACAACACTTGAAACTTTTTTGTTTTTTTACGCCACAACACTTCGCAGTTGAAGTTTTCACGACGATTTGACTTAGAGAAACGCGACAAAGGAATTAAATTTTAGAATTCGATATATGACATCTCATGGAACCTCGCACTCTTATCTGCGCCGAATAGTCCGAGACGTCCGAATCGTTGCTGTCAAATTCAAAGAGAAAATGACTTCTGTTCGGTTCTTATAGGTGTGCGTTAACCATTATACTACTGCAGTAAACATTTAAATTCAAGTTAAAAATTGGAGAGAAACGGTTGCTTTACATCAGAGTGAGCTAATTAGATAGAGCCTGGTATAATTAAGTAATCAGATAATTAAAACCTGCAAGAGTAAACAAGCCATCGGATGCCTCATTAAAAACTAAAAGTTAAGGGTTATTTTTCGAAGAGTTTTCAATAAGATAAATAAGATTCAACTGCAGTCTTAAAAGATAAGAAAACATCGGTTGTGTGTGTAAACATGTTTAATTTATAGCTATTAAAATAGTAAGTTGACCTAAAAAAACTAGATTAGTACGTGTTACATAGGTAATACAAAATAGTTTTTATATTACTTTAAATGTATTCCAATTCGCTAGAGGAAGAATTTTCATGAGACGGAAGAACAGACAACTAGATAAGGAAGAAGAATATTTCAAAGGAAGAAGAGCATATTAAAGGAGACCCTTTAATATGCTCTTCTTCCTTTAAGATATTATATGCATTTTTTTTCAAAATGGATTCCTAGAATTCGTGGCCCAAGTGCCAATTTGCAATGAAGACAGGCTGATTGTTGTCAAGACAGGATGTTTGTCCTGCACATTAGAGGTTGACAATGCATTCCCAAACGCGGGATTGGAAGTGATGGCCCTATCCCATAGCCTTAACCTTCCCCAGACCTAATTCCGCTGGATTGTACATCTGGGGACGGGCAAAAGAAGTACTTCACACGATAGAAATTGAAACAAGGAAGGAGTTAATTAGGAGAATTAAAGGGGGTTTTGTTACTATTCAACAATAAATTCTTCTGCGTACAGCAACCGTCGAAGTAGGTGCCATGCATGCAAAAGTAATAGAAGACGACAATTTCAGCAGGATTTGATTTTACTTTTATATGAATTTTCGTTTTCCACAAAATACAAATGACGAAAAAAAATCAACGAAATTTATACACATTTCACTTCCCTGTCTTTAGATATTTAACTTGACGGTACTACCTATTAGATATTATGATTCAACTTTAATTCAGACGTGCCAAAATATTCTAACAAGATGACACGCAATCAAGATGATATCTAGGTTACTTCGTTATACAATGAGTTTTATCAACATTATGTATGTGAAATGGGGTAAATTGAAAGAGAACCAGTTGACGGACTTACGTCGTATGCTCTATTACTCAGGCTGAGTTTGACATAACCCGACCAAATTACTTAGATCCACAATCTGTATCTCTTTCTACTTATCTGATTGTACAATAAATATTCAATACACATATTTTTAGTTACACGAAGTTTCAGAGGTAAGCACGATGACATTAACTTACATGTTTAAAATCGAGCACTTAATTTGTTCATATTCGTTGTATTTAAGATTCGTTAATTCTCGTTTATAAGTCCGAGCGAGTTGATTGGATAACAATTTATTTTCTTGAGTCGGATACCTTTGACAATTACGCTGGGCTTTGTTTTTTCTTCGTCGCATCTCCTCAATATTTTCCGGCAATTCTCCCGTAAATTTTGATAAATATGTTTTATGTTCAACACCTTTTTGCAATAAGTAACTGATGACTTTGAGATGTTGCATAGTAGTGTCTACTCTGATTTCTATTTCACTTCTAACTTTCTTAGCTGAAGTGTATACAATTTTATCTTTTTCAATTGATAGACGAATGTTTTCCCAGTCTTCTGTATTGAGTATGTAAATTGCCGCAGGTTTTTCAATGTGTTGAATGGCATCCTCGAATTTTTCTCCTCTTGCTGTCAGCGCATCACGAAGTTTCGTTAGCAACATTACAAAATAAACGTCGCGTAGTAGTGATCCAACGACTTTGTCCATACCATTTTTTTTAATTTCCTCCTCATATTCTTTTTTAATTTGATTCTTTCTTTTATTTTTGGAATCGAAATTAGCAATTTCATTCATTTTATGAGACGATTATTTAAATTTCTTTAATAACAAAACAGAATAACCGTTTCGAAGTAACTGGAAATAACGTTTTGTAATTTGGTTTAAGCTTCTTCTTAAATCCCTTTATTTTCAACTGTCGATTTCGATATTTTTTGTCTGATAATTTAGTATAAACAGTTCATGTCTTACAGATTTAACACTTCTTGCGCACACTTCAGTTTGTTCACAGTAATGTCTTATAAAGTTACTTTTCCTATTACAGGTCCTGATGAATGTATTTAAAAAAAATGACGTCACGATTGAATCACGTCCGTCTTTATCAAGTTCAACAACCGGTATGCTCGTCAGCTGCTCCTGCGCATTCTTTTTCTACTACATTGATTGGGGTAAAAGAAACTGGTTTTTTTCTATCTCTGTCTTACATTGGTCCGCAATTTTGGGACAGGTATATTTCGCAAAAAGTAATTGTCTTGTATACCTGCACCTAACAAATAACAATTTAAGTAGGTATTAGTTTCAACTGTTATTAGTAATAGAGGTTTGTTTTTATCTATTTTTGCTATTAATAATATCGGTATGCGGTTGGAATTACAGGATTCTGAACTGAAACTTCCAAACAATCTATGAACTAGACGCAAATCACAGACGATGCACCAAGTTCCACGTTCATGGCGAAAGGAAGCTGCGGTAAACTAACTTCGTCTGAGTTTAGATTTATGATTTAGTGTTCCTAACATTAAATCATATGATTCTAAAGTGAGAAAAAAGTTTATGTGTAACAGACCGCTTTTGCTTTTTATCTCACTTCCACAAAGAAGGTGCTTTTAGAGTGTATGTTGGATGTAAATTTCTTAACTTTAAATTACTTTACTCACATACTATACGAATTACTGATCATTCTTTGTAAGCATTTATTATAAATTTAATAGTTAATTTCATTGTTTCTTTAAAACCTTAGAACCCACGACGATCGACGAACTTTTGTATTTTGTAAATAAAATTTTAAATACCATAGTCTTGTCTACTAGGTATGTTTTTTTTTCATACCTGTTATAATTGCTTGCAGCGTGCCTTTTTAATATTCCTTATACAGTTTGTGTAAGTTAATATTAAAAAGCGCCGTGCCGCGTAATTTTATTATTGGAAATTAATTTTCGTATTGCCTGTGAGAATTTCAGTAAATATAAATTGAAACAGTTAAGCTCTTCTGAACTTTACTCGTAGGTGAGGGGTAAATATAGTACTTAATTTTTAATTCCTAATATTTTTGGCATTGCCATAAAACTACATTTTTAATTATTGGAAAAGAGAAATAAGTATCGATTGTTTTTTGCCACCCAATGTTAAACTCAGCTGTTAACAATAACTCAGCTGTTAACAATTAACGATTCTCGTAATCTAGAGTAATAATTCCAAAAACACTCAAAGATAAACAATAGCGTAGGAATATTGTTAATGAACTCAAAATAAGCAAAAAATTGGTAATCCCTTAAAAGCATGCAAAATCTTGAAACGATTTACCGACAGATAAAATAAAACAATGCAATTTACCGCCCTTTGTTTTAAACATTCTTATGGTATTTATGGTAGAAAGGAAGTTGGGTATGTAAGAATAATATTTCACTGCCTTCATGTACTAGTTACTAGTGAATACTTTTAATACTTTGATTTGAGATTTTCGAGGGTCCGTAGCCTAGTGGGTAAGACCTTTGGCTCGCACTCGAGAGGGTGCAGGTTCGAACCTCGGTGGAGACGTGTACCACTGAGATATTTTTATCTCAAGTACATAATACGGACTCGGCACGAATGGGTCGGCGCAATCATATACCGGCGATACAACGGCCTCAAATAAAACTGACGTGAAACGGTGTTCTGTTGTGTTTCGTTTAGTGAGTGAGTTGACCGGTTGCTTTCACAAATTATAGTTTTTTTTATTTAAAGTCAATTCATTTAATTGAGTCGGACTACGCAGTTCTAGTTTGTTGCATTTATTACAAAATTTTCTCTCAAAGTAACGTAAAAATACATTTCTAAGCTGGTACTTAAATTAATTGAAAACCTTGTAATAAAAGTTGTCGGTTGAAATAATTGCAAAATCTCGTTGCAATAATTGATTTATTATTTTAAAAGCTTTAAGAAGCGTATAAATTGGACCAATCAGATTATCGCATTGCGCCTAGGGCTGGCAGTAACCAGAAAATTAAAACAACACACAATGAAATCCTAGACAGAGTCAGTTAGTTCTTTAGGCAAAACGATAGTTCGAGCATGTTATCACGGATTTTAAAGAAAGTAATACGGACGGACTTCTTCTATTTTTAACCAGAAGCGACGTACAAAGTTTGTAAAGGTTGCACTTTCAATGGGAGTTTCTGTCAAGCCCTTTGGGAAATAGCTGCCAACATCACACGATAGCACAAGGGACGCGAATACTTTTTGGAAAAATGTTTAATTTATGTGATGATCTAAATATGAAAATGTATTATATGTCTTTTTAATATTTTAGATCCGGAGGCCGACTTGAGTTACGAACGCCTGTAAGCAGTGGCTATACCGTTCGAGGCCTGGGGCAAATTCGTTTTCGTTCCACTATGTCAATCCAATACAAAAACACGTCGATGATCGATGCTGGGAAGTGGCTGGCAATGATTACCGTGCTTAGTATATTGTGATTTATCACCATAAGAATTTCGAGCTTTACAGGTAGTGGCGTAACTACAAGGTGGCAAGCCGGAAAAATGTCACGGGCCCCAGCCGGAAGCCCCCTCCCCTTGCCCAAGACAAGTAGCAAGCGATTATTTTTTACAATAATCGCTTGACGTGTTTTTGTATTGGATTGACATAGTGGAACGAAAACGAATTTGCCCCAGGCCTCGAACAGTACAGTTACGCCACTTCTTGCAAACATTACAAGATCTAGTTTTAATCCAATTCTGGATTTTAAAAGCACTACCCGACACCCCTACACGGACAAATCGTCTAATTTTATTGGCTCAATTTTGTTCGGAGCCCGACGTGGTTAGTTCTGTTGCAAAAAATGTTTACCGCCCGAAGATACATAGCTGTGGGTTTGCCAGTCTCTTTGTAATTCGTTTCAGGGGACTTTTGACTGGTAAAGCGATTTAGCCGCTGGTTTAGTTGGTTTCATTTGTAAAGGTATTCGTATGTTAAAATTCTCGGAATACAAGGATTGCAAAAATAAAAAAATCTAACTGACAAACCTTTGGCTCTACGATTTTACCCTCTCCCTTGAGGTTATAAGATATCATAAGAATCATTTTTTATATAAAATAAGGGGCAAACGAGCAGACGTATTACTTATTCCGAACAATTTCTCTGAGCACTCCTTCTCCCCTTCTATCTAATAGTACTTTTTAACCGACTTCCGAGATCGAGATGGTTATAATGTCTGTGGAATTGAAATGTCAAACCAAAATACACCTTTTAACTTTCGCATCTATGAAAATGGAAGCCACAATGCCTTTAAAAGTTTAAAAAGTCAGTTATTTCGAATACCTTATCCCCAGATAGATCAGCAAATGAAGTCGACCGAGTCGGCTAGAAATTGCGCTCGTTTGCATTTCAACTGGGTCAAACGGGCAAAGATATGACAGTCCAAACTTTCAAACAATTGATGAAGTTATTATTAAAATTGTTTTTATTGTTCTTTACTTTTTGTTTTTGTTTATACACATTTCCAACCCGCATATTTTCGGGATAACACTATTGTCCTTTTTCTATATATATAATAAGATCATTTATGTAAGAAAATCGATTTTTTAATGTTTAAGAGTTCACACAGACAGACAAAAACTTGCATTTTGTTATTAAGATCTGAGGCATTGGAAACTAAAGCTTTTCAACATAAAGCAGGTACGAATTCCTAGACCGTTTTACTAGCCACAGGAAAAAGCATTTGCATTAAATTTGAAATGATGTTACTTTTAGTATTTAAGTTATTCTGGTACATTCTAGAAACGCCAAGTCTAGCTACAGCGAGGTAAACAAAAAATAACTTTCATTTTTTATTATTTAGAGAACACTCAGCATGCCCTAAAAGCAGTTATTAAAAGGTTTGTAAGCTGAATTTTATGGAAATAATCGCAAGTTTAAAGAGTTCTTTTGGTGAATATTTTCGATTTGTATATCGCCTATAGTATTTTAGGTGGTTTACAAAAATGAGGTTTCTCTGTTTGACCGTTATATATTGTGATATTTTTTTACATGGTCTCTTGTTTAAAAACTTCGCAGAAGGAATAAGCTCCTGGATAAAAGCGACTTTTTTATGGGAGCTGTTTTATGTTATTTTTTACCCGACTGCGCCAGAAGGAGGGTTATATTTATTGGAGAGTATGTATGTATCGGATGCCAAGATCGGAATGTTATCTTCTGGAAAATATTGAGGAATTGTGCTTTTGTTATAAAATGTTACTTATCTACTACATCCACTAACCTACGTTTTTATTATTATGGTGTGACTTCTCAGTCGACTCAAAGTAATTAATATACGTAATCCAGCTTAAACGTTTCCGCGGTCTAGTGGTACAGAGCTCTACTCTTAAATCGGGGGTCGTAGGTTCGATTCCCACGCTGGAAACATGTTATTTCCAAGTTTGGTTAGGACAATGCAGGCTGATCACCAGATTGTCTGACAAGTAAGGTGATCCATGCGTCGGACGTGCATGTAAAGTGGCTCCTGCGCCTGATCTCTCGCCAGTCGTATTGGTCATCCGTCCCACTGGGTTATGAGAGTAGAGGAAGAGAGATTGCTCTTGTGTACTGCGCACACTTGGGCACTATAAAATTACTCCTGCGTAACAGGCCTAGCTTCAATAAAACCGGCCACCGTCACTGAAACCGGCGTGGGAGTTATTATTATACGTAATTGATTGTACTATCGGTTCATGGTGGAAATTCATGTTCTACCTTAATGAAACACTTTTCCATACACTATTTCCACTATATTCACTTCAATAACGCGAATTACTTTTGAATACGCGGCGGTCGAAACCGAAAATAGTGCATGATTAAGTGTATTCTTTTAAGGTTCAAAATGCACTGTGAAATTTGATCGTATTTTCGTTATTTCATGGCCCAACCACACACCGCATCCAAAGCATTAAAACAGGTAACGTGTTTCGGTTGAAACAATCGAACATCGGTTTGGGTATCGATTTTCCGTCGGTTTGTTTTGCATAATGAGTTCCAATGAGTTTCAGTGAGCTGCAATGAGCGAAATCAGCTCATTATCTCTACCGCTTTATTATAACTTTAAAATTCACCTGCTTGTGTGAGGCTTTAAGCTCTGAAATACGGTTGAATTAATCTAAATTCCTACTACAAAATCGTTTGTTTCTCTTGCATGAGATTAAAAAAAATTGCGAACGCAACTCAAAAGAGACTATAAGGTAACTCAAGTTTCAGGTTAGGTTAGCGAGCAGACGGGTTACCTGATGGAAAGCAACTGCCGTCACCCGTGGACACTCGCGACATCCGAGGAGTCGAGAATGCGTTGGGGGCTTTTATGAGGGATTGGGAATAGGTATAAGGAAAGCTGGGCCACCGGTAAAGTCACTCACTGAACGAAACACAGCACAACGCCGTTTTACGCCAGTTTTCGCCGGTGGTATCAGTCCGGTCGAGCCGGGCCATTTGTGCAAAAGCACGGCTCTCCTTAAGCTTTGCTCTCGTAGAATTTAAAATCGCGTTATGTTTTCCCAAGACCAAATTGAATCAGCCTATGTCACTCTACATCTTCTCAACTGAGTCTATGCCAAAAATTAAGTCAGAGGGACTTTACTTATTTAATTTTTTTTGGCAGAGGAGACAAATTACAATATAAAATAAAAATTATTATAATCTAGCCATGCCCCGCGGTGCAACCTGCATAAAAAGTAGAATATCACCTACCTCCATGCAAGCGTGAACAGGTAAAACACATACACACTCATAAACTCATAAACTTTCGCGTTTACAATATTAGTAGAGGATTCTATTTCAAAAAAACTTATGTTGCTGATAGTACTGCTAGTTAGTGCTAATCGCAGGAACCATTAGGGACATTTTGTGCCTATAATAATATACAATACAACATCAAGTATATTGCAATTTGCGATACAATAAAGTTAATCGTAACAATAAATAATTACTATTTTAAAAATAAACAATTGTAATGTAGTAAATTACCTGGTATAGCAACATACAGAATATATTTTATACAATGTCCGATTAATAGAATGCTGACTAGTATATAAATTATAACTCGATAGGTAGGTGTAATGTATGAAGTGTAATTATAAAATGTTATTACATATGCGGGTTTTTGTTTTTTTAACCTTTTCTAATTACCCGAAAACTTCTGAGTTCTCGCGGGATGCAAAAACCGGCATGTAGTATTTATTGTTGTAGCGGCAACAGAAATACATATTCACAAACCAAGACCGGCAGGACAACATCTGTCGGTTCCGCTAGTAATAATATAAGATAGGTAACGGGAAATTTTACAATTATTAAAGGGTGTAATAAAAATAATACTCTTATTTAGATTTTACTGTACAAGAAGTACTGAGTTGTTACTTCCCAGAAACGTAGCCCCGAAAAAAAAATGTGAAGATGGGCAGCACATTTTTTTAGGCGGAGCAAAAATTTAAATATTGGCATATTTTTATATATTTTTACTTTTATCATCTTTATGATTTCAGCTACACGATGTTTACTAAGACATAGGCCTTCCGGAAGTATTGCATCAGTTGCTGTTCTTTCCGTGTTATGTGTTGAATAAATATTATTTATTTAATAAAGCGCACTCAGAACCTACCGTCTGGGGCACGGGCCTAGAACCGAGGCTGCTGAAACGAAATTGAGAACGCCTACCTTCTCTATGTTCGGCAACTCTACTAATAAAAATGAAGGTTACACGATAGTAATAATATGTTGAAGATAGTAGGTCACTAGCCGGTGTATTTCATTTTATTATCAGTTTATTTCGTACATTCACAAAATTTAAGTGCAGTTTCTCACGAAGGCAGGTTTTAGTGAAAAATATTTATCGTAATGCCTGGGTCACATTAGCGTGAAACGACAAATTTTATTGCAGGTTATGCATAGGGTAAGTAATAACCTTAGTTAATAACCTGGTTGGTTAATCTAACTTATACCTAGTATTTTTAAAAATCGAAAAGAAATTGACTTGCAATCAAAACTTAATTATTGTTGCATTAAAACACTAGAATCAGAGAACTTATTTCATTGAAATTACAAAATAGAACGGGGTATTGTGCAGTGTTTAGTGATGAAATTGATTTGAATTAAACATTAGATACATTGATACACAGCTGTTTCTACTTAAAGTACAGACAACAAAACAACTAAGTACTAGGTAACAAAAAAAAAAACAAAGAAGATTCGTAGAACCGTAGTTCTACGAATAATTTTGTTCTACCTACGTCGTTACCAACTTCCAAGTATAAATAAACCAGATGAGACAGTACAAAAGCTTATTTGAATGTGATTTTTCAAACTTTTTCTTTAAACTTTGTAATACCATTGCTGTTACGTTTAGTAGTCAAAATATTTTATTTACGGCCCATCGTATATTTTGCGGCATTGAAAATCTTTCAGGTCTCATAGTAATTTACCCACCAAAAACAGTCTGTAAAAAAGCAGGCCAAGTCTCGATTGAGCTGCTTATTTATCTCTAAAAAGTAATGAAATCTAGACAAAGGCATTGCAAAGTCAATGTAATTTGTTTATTATTATATTTAATGTTATATGACTCGCCTTTGACCATACTTTATTCGTTAGTGGTTAAAAGTCAACTGTATTAATATAATATTGTGAGATTACTAGATAGCGAAAATTTCAGCTGAAATGCGGCGAAATGCAAACGATGATACGGAAGTGTTTGCTTCGCGCTCGACTTAGTGATGCCACTGTTGTGCCATCAGATACTAATTTTATAAATGCGAAAGTATGTTTGTTTATCTATTTATTTGTTTTACCTTTCTTCATGCCCTAAGTGAGTAACCACTAGTCTTGATTTTTGCCTTAGACTGTTTATAGCATGTAGAGTTAGGCTACTTTTGATCTTGACAAACATAATATCTATCAAGTGTTGCTTACAATAATATTCGCATTTTTACGTGATTTTCAAATTCCACGCAAGCGAAGCCATGGACAGAGGCTATACAATAATTGCATGTTGCATGCTGTCTAGAATATGAAGCTGTCTCTTCTACCTAACATCACGTAACAAGCTAGAAAGTATCATCCAAGCCAGCTCTAAGCTAGCAGTCACGTAGTTTCGGTAACGGCCACTCGACTTGGCGTAATGACTATTCCCCGGGATTAGTTTTTCTCTACAAACGGTGTGTTTGGATTTTTAAATTTTGTATGAAACAGAAGTTGAAGTGATCTCTGGTCTTGACTACGTGAAACCCTAAGTAAAAGGGTAATTATTTTAATTTTTTTTACGCCTAACACCACGTCAATTTGGCCCCGTGCTAAGTACCCGAGTGAATGGTGTTACGGGTACCAGACAACGTAAATATATTCAATACTTTTATACTATACGCATATTTAAGATTTTTATTGTCGGATACACATATTTAATACACATCCAAGACCCAGGAACATTGAAAAACTGGATGGTCCCTTGCTGGATAACGAACGCAACTTTCTTGCACTAAACTCTGTTTATCGCGTCCGAGCCGTGCATTTTTCTTGGATAAAAATATATTTTTTATTAATCCCCCGTATGTGCCAAATTTTATCGAAATCGATTCATCAGTTTTTACGACAAGGAATAAGAAATAAACAAACAAAAACTATTTAAGTGCTACATGCACTTAAATAGTTTTTGTTTTTTTACATTAGTGGAATTCTCTCGTAGCGGACGCAAACATGTTGATGACGTAGAGCGCTACGAACGCCTACAGACTCAATTATTTATGTATTAATACGCGCTCGGAAAACTTTGTACCCCTTTTTACGAAAGACGCGTAGACGTAAAAGCATGACATTTCTCCCAGTTACAGTTGACATCAAGGAGGAGCGTGGAATACAAATATCATTGCAAAAAAGCTCTAATCTTGCATATTTTTAATAAATAAAACGATGCGCACACAACAATACGCACACTACAATATTTTGACATGACACAATTACCATTATCGAAATACTCTTTTGTTTACGGTTGAAGAAGAAGAGTCGGTTTTTTTTTTTTAAATTATAGGTAACCAAAACATCTAGGCTAAATTTAGTTCTGTGATTGATTGTGAAATATTTATGGTCCGACCACAGGACGACTTCTAGTATTAAATTATTACCTCTTTGTTTAGTTGTTAATAACAATAGACTTTTATTAATCTTTAAATATTTATTTTCATTCTATTTTGGTACCACTAAAATACCAGTAAGTAAAATTAGAACTAAAAGTAATAAACTTGAAAAACTAAACACTTCAAAAAGGGTCGCCTTTGTCTTCATTACTACGAGGCAAACAGGCGATATATTTTTTAAAATAGTCGCCATAGAGATCCGCCTCCGGCGCCAAAGTGTTCCTCCTCGAGGGGCAAATTAGAAGTAAAATAAAGGAAGTCAAACGGGACAAAATATAGAAGTTCTCCGTAGACTAAAGATACGAGACACTTCATTTTCAACTTTGAGAACTGAATTCTTTTGCATACATTTGTGTGAATTGAAATGTTTTTTTTTTTCACATTCTAAAAGCTAGTGCGGCTAATGAATACATGAGCAGTTTTATGCATGAAAACCTCAAAAAATGGGTTAAATATTATGACTGAATCCTCTTAAATAGGTTTATGTTCAAAATATGTTATTTGTATAATAGCAAAAAAAGCGCTTAAAATTGAGTATTTCACAAATAGATCAGATTATTGATAATATTATTCTTAAGCTATAAATATTGTATAACTTACAGGACATGTAATTTTATAAAGGTCCTTTAAATAAAATTGATTGAAAAAAAGAACGGAACACTAAAATGGCTATGAAAGACTAAACCTTCAAGTTCTTGGTCAAATAGCGAGTTCGTAGTCTCCTACCATTTCGAAAAGAAAAAACAATATAAAATAATAATATATAATATTTAATGTAATAATAATATTTATATATTAAACTTAATAAAAATGTACACATGTTATAATAAATTATATATACTAATAAATTATTATATACATAAAAGTCCGAAAGCGTGATGGACTGACATTAACAATAGTGTTATATAACTTGAATAAGAAGTTTGAATGAGATTCTAGGTACAAAACCAAATATAGGAATAACAAACAAAGGGTATGGGCGAAAAGCCCAAAGACGACCCTATTTTTAACAAAAAAAAAAGTCGATCATCTTTTGTTATTAATAAAATTAAATATGCGAGCGCTATTGACGACTTCTGTGGGTCAGTTGGTGAGAGCGTTGGTAGCTGAAGCCGGGGGTCGCGGGTTCGAATCCCGCAGTTTTTAATGTTCCTGGGTCTTGTATGTGTATCGTATGAGAAAAATCTTAAATGTATGTATAGTATAAAACTATTAAATATATTTCCGTTATCTGTACCTGTTACACAAGTCTTTTGAGTACTTGCCACGAGGCCGGACTGACGTGGTGTAAAGCGTCCATAGATATTATATTATTAAATTTACTTTATAATATCAGACTACTTTATAATATCACATATATACAATAAACATGCCTTATGTCAAAAGTTTCTATAATCGGTAATAGTTTGTATAATCACTAAAAGAAACATTAAATTCCTTTTATATCTAGTGTATAACTTTTTATTAGTGAGCGGTTAGATATTCTGTGTTTACAACAGATTAGAACTTTATTCACTGTTGGTACCGAAGTGAAAACTGTGAAGTTGGTGCATAATTCGAGCTCCTGATGCATGCGGAATGAATCAACTTCGGGTCACAAAGGGGAAGTTGGGCCATAAAGCTATAAACTTGAAGTTACAGGTCAGTACAGGTGTCCCCTCGTAAAGCTGGAACACGTAAATTCATTAAAAAGCAACACGGAAATGTTTTGTCAATGGAGTCTTAGAGAAGGGTCGAATTGTTTAAGTCGAAACTATGTGATGGATGAGAAAAGTGTCATTGTAATAACACGAGAGGACCTTAGTAGACTTTTTGAAGCGATCAAATGATACAATCACGCGTTAGCATCTATACAATTGTAAAGCGGCAGCTAGCTGAGTCCCTTAGCAAAAGTGGTACTCATTCTGTCGCGATACACAAGCGGATACAGACAGGCGATATATTTTCTTAATGATATTTAGGGGGCAAGCGAGCAGACAGGTTACCTGATGGAAAGCAACTGCCGTCGCCCACGGATAGTCGCGACATCCGAAGGGGATCCGAAGAATAGGGGATTCGGGAAGTTGAGTCACCGCTAAACTTACTCAATGAACGAAACACAGCACAACGTCGTTTTACGCTAGTTTTCTGTGAGGCCGTGGTATCACTTCGGTCGAGCCGGCCCATTCGTACCGCAGCCATGACTCTTACGGCAATGAGATCGGAAAATATCTCATTGGTAAACGCAACCCGGTTTTGCACTCTCTCGAGTGCGAACTAAACCACCTTACCCACCAGGCCAAGGACGCTCTAAAAAATTTTAAGGACGTTTTAAGATTTAATAAAGAAATTCCCTTAAATTGATAGTAAATCTATATCTTTTTTTGCATGGTCGTTTCAACTACCCGAACGAATACTATTTATCTGAGTTTATTTCTAATGTAAAAAAAAATCCGTAATCATAACGTCATTGTAATTAAAAAAAAAATAACTGAAGATACAACTATTTTTATCCGTCTTTATTCATCTTGTTTTCCTATCTAATTCATAGAGTAATTGAAGACACTACCGTCTCTGTTTTCTTTGTTGTCCTCTTGACATTTTATGGCTATAAATTGCTGTACAAAGTCAAATTGTAGTTTACCCAAAATGTATGTAAACGTAACACGACCACAACATAAAGTCGGCCATGTCCTACAGGCGATAGTTAAAGCAAACTCGGGAAATTGAAAATTCAGAACCTAACCACCTCCGGAGGGATCGCCTCATAATTAACGAGGCAGACCGAGGTAAAGGACTTACAATAACGTAATACGGTCGAAATTACTAATAAACTAATCAAACTATGTAATAAGCTGTACCGCGGTTAAGGTTGTCTGTATTATTTTGATACTATGTTACTCTATTGGAGTGTTAAAGTGCATAAATACTGTTACATCATTACATAATAATATGTAAAGTACTCTATTGGAGTGTTAAAGTGCATAAATACTGTTACATCATTACATAATAATAAGTAAATGAATTGCAAGAACAAGACTGCAAGATACATACTGATAGCTTACCTAAAAAATATAAAAATAATTATTTGAGAATCATGCATTTTATGGGTCGAGAGTAATTTATTATTTTTATAGGCTGCTTCTGGAATTTTTTGTGACCCGAATTTAAACAATGATTAATACTTAATACATAATCATATGCATAATCTCTGTTGTTCATTGTTCGCCATGATCATCGTGCAAGCGTCCACATAATCAGCCGTATTACTTTATATTCCGCGAAAATTAACCTCAACCTGCAAGTAAAAATGCAGGATAAGAACCTCGACGCGCGTTTCGCCCCAACACAGGGGCATCCTCAGGATGTGGACTCAACGAACAACGTCCGTTAATTTACTAGACTTGAAGCTATGGATTTCCGCTAAGTAACGCTTGATTCTATTAAATCTTTGTTAACTCGCCAATCAAAGGCGAATACAGAAGAATATCGGCGGTCAGAGACGAGTGTCAAAAATCAAAATCAAAATCTTTTTATTCAAGACAAGTACTGTAAGTACTGCACTTTCTGAACGTCGAAACTATCACCGGTTCGGGAACTAACCCGGCGAGAAGAAACGACGTAAGAAACTCGCACGGTCCATCTTTTACCAAAAAGATGGCAAAATAACAATATTATGTCTTAGTTACCTACGTAATTGTAAGTGAAAGTAATAGGTTACCTATATTACAATGTATTGTAACTTGTTTATAATTTAAAAATAAAAAAATGGATGTCTCCTACACGTTCGTGCTCGCGTGTCGTTGTCTGTATTCGCCAATAATAAAGTGGAACCAATATACTGACGCAGCAAGTAGGCGTTAGCACAACATTATCTATTAAACAATATATTTCGAGACAGGTAAGAGCACTTCTGTCGAAATTAGTAAGGCAACTAATGTAACGATGTTACGTATACAAATTACTGAGCCAGTTAAATTTAATGTTGAAATGCGGTTAGAGTATGCCAAGTACGAAGTTACAGGCTTTCGTGAATTTTAATTTTGATAAAATCGGTTCGCAAACGGCGGAGCTATGATTGAACATACATAAAAAAAATCCACAGGCGAACATATAGGTAACCTCCTCGTTTTTGGAAGTCGGTTAATAAAGAAAATTATATTTATAGACATTATTTTGCCGTTGGAGAGGTTCGGTACGAGTGGGTCGGCTCGAACGGGGACCACGGCCTTACAGAAAACTGGCGTGAATTGGCGTTGCGCTGTCTTTCCCTCATTTTCTACAGTGAGTTTATCGGAAGCACAACTTCAAAACACCTCATTAGGGAATCAGGATATAGGCATAGGAATCTCTATTCCCGTGGTCTATTCCATTATTAAAAAAGACCGGTAACGCACTTGGAACGCCTCTGTTACAAGTGTCCATGGACGACGGTCGTTTTTCATAAGGTAACCCGTTTGTTCGCTCGTCCCTCGATTCTCATAAAAATTATGCCCTCATTGTACCTACTAGTAGTATTTATGTACGCATCACACCACGTCAGTCTGGCTCCGAGCTAAGAACCTGAAGCACTTGTGTTAGTAGTATTATTTAATTGTTACGTTAAATAATTTTCTCTCAAGCGTATGTCCTAAACTTCGATTCACAGTTGCCGTTTAAAAAGTGGCACCGGCAAAACCCCGCTTAAGCTTTATCCTGCTCCTAGTCGCTCCGAGACAGCAATTTTAATTTTTATATGATTGTGAGCTTTACTTCATTAAGTTAAGTTTTATTTTCTCAATACACTTAAGCTATTATTTTATTCAATTTTTATGGGATCTGTGAATTCTATTATAATTGATATTCTTAATTTTGAAAGTGCTAAATGTAATTTTTGAATCCCTATAATTTATTTGCATTAATAAAATTATTTGCACCAAACATAAACTAGTCTATCTCAACATATTTTATTCTGTTGCTGTACTAAGCTGCCGGTTAAAATAGAGTCAGTCGAATTCATCGTAAAATCCAGATTCTTTAGTAATTTAGTTTACCTAAAATTTTCCCTGCTTGAAATTTTGAAGTAAATATTTCGTAGAAAACGGGTAAGCTACTTGTACCCTTATTCTTGGAAATTGGAAGAAATACAAAGAACATTTTATCAGATTTGGACAAACTAACATAAATATAGTACCAAAGACAATTAAATCTTAACTCAAACGAAAAAATAATAAGACCCGCGTTTTCGTTTTACGTAGAGCGGTAGGAACCATCGAGGAAAGTAATCCTAGTTAGTCGACCGACTAACTAGGATTATTTTTATTGGTCGAAATATGTGATCTGTCAACTCTCAGGCTGGATTGACACAAAGCGACCGAATCATTTAGGTCCGCAATCTGGCTTAACATGAACTTCCCTCGTAGTACAAACCAGCTGTAGAGATGTAGATGACGATTTTAAAATTTCATGACAAGAGAAGCCAAATGAAATATCCACATAGTTAAATAATATAGGTTAGGTTAGAATGGGGTTGAATTCTTCAAAACCTAAATTCGAACTCAAGTTATCTCACGAATTTTTTTTTGATATTTAGCGGGCGGCTTTAGGTTACCTGATGGAAAGCAACTGCCGTCGCCCATGGACACTCGTAACATCCGAAGAGTCGCAAGTGCGTTGCCGGCCTTTATAAGGGAATAGAGATAGGGCAATTAGGGACGTTGGGCCATTGGTAAACTCACTCACTGAACGAAACACAGCACAATGCCGTTGCACGTCAGTATTCTGTGAGGCCGTGGTCGAGCCGGCTCGTTCGTGCCGAGTGCAGCATGGCTCTCCCACGGCAATGATCATACGTATTACGCATAGCCCCTAGATTCGAAAATACTTTTATTTATACAAAACAAAGTTATTAGTTTATGTTAATATCAAGTCGTTAGCTCCTTGGCGAGTGCTAGAAACTTCGCAACGAAATGTAGGAGCTATTTAGAAAGTTTCTGAAGTCCATCGGTTTAAATGAATTCCTGAAGATAGTTCACAATCAACTAACATCAGTGGTGATACACAAAGTGCTCACTGCTAGTGCTGTCAAGTTGAAGCACGAATCAAAGCTTATTAAGCAGTTTGAGACGTAAATATTACCTTACAATTTAACACCCAAGTGGATGAAGTGGATAACTTAATAATAAACATAGAGTCGATACTAAATGTAACCAAAGCTACCAATTTGTAATTTTAATACACCGTTTTTTAAGAAGTTAACGAAGCGAGCAGCGGCGTTAGGGTCGTTTCACACCACTTTTCTGTGGGGCCGTGGGACTTTTGTCCAGTGTAGACGGTCCATTTGTGATGAAGCATGGCTCTCCTACGGCGATGGACTTGCGTTCTATGAGATTAGAAAATGTCTCCACCTCTTCCACCCGGGTTCGAATCTAGTACCCTCTTGAGTGCAAAGGTACCCACTAGGTAACGGACTTTCAGAAATAATTATAATCACAACCTTTATAAGCAAACACAACTTAAACTTGTCTCTCTTTCTTAAATTCTTGTACCGGTATCTCTTACCAACTGAAGTCGCATTCGACCTAAACAAACTAAGAAACTTTTCTCTGCAGTCTTACTACTTGGGAAGACTCAAACAAAAATAAACTCACCTAAGCCTGTGTTTATTCAAACGCTATTTCAATTTCAATTCTTGTATAAAAGATTTAATATTAAAAAATAAGTAGGCGCTATCATTTTCATAAAATTAAAGTTGCAAAGTTCTATTTTGACATTATGCGTATGGTTTTCAATCTGTAGGATATGAATGATTCCCTTATAGACTTGTGAATTCTCCTAAAAGAGTCACTTTTTTAATTATATTGAAAGGGCAAGCGAGCAGACGGGCTACCTGATAGAAAGCAACTGCCGTTGCTCATGGATACTCGTGACATCCGTAGAGCGTCGCCGGCCTTTTATGAGGGAATAGGGATATGTGGATTTGGGAAGTTGGGTCACCGGTAAACTCACTCACTGAACGAAACACAGCAAAATTCCGTTTCACGCCAGTTTTCTGTGAGGCGGTGGTATCACTCAGGTCGAGCCGGCGCCTTCGTGCCGGCTTAGCTCTCCCACGGCAACGAGCATTATGTACTTGAGATCGGAGAATGTCTCCACCTGGGTTCGAACCTGCACCCTCTCGAGTGCGAACCAAAGGTCTTACCTACTAGGCTACGGACGCTCAATTTTACTGCAGAATGATTACGCGAATATTTGCGAATTCGGTCCAGATTTCAAATTACTTTCCAGAAAATCATATTGGGCTGGTGTATGTTCTATTATCAAAACGGTGAACTATTATATAAATACCGAAAAAAATGCTTATTTTGCTTATTTTGCGCTGCCACCTTCTCAGTGAAGTCTATATTATATGTCAACGATGTTTGACGCTTATGAAATTTCCACACTCACAGCTCCAGCAGAGTCAATGAAAGAAGTAAAGACATTGAAACTCGAGCCGCGGAAAACCCCACGCAAGAGGCGCGAGAATTTCTACAAAGTAACAAATGCATTATGACATCATTTAGCCGAGGAATTTGAAAGATAAAAAACGATAAAACTCCGTCTCAAAGTGGCACCCTTAATGAGCTGGAAAATGTTATTTTTTGAAGTTAAATTTTAAACTTTCTCTTTGAATTGGGTTTGATGCTATCGCCTTAACTGCGAGTGGTCCCTGAGCGCTAAGTATCCAGCACATTATACGAAAATAGTTTATACACCGCTGTTCGCAAAATGCTAAGTAAAATGACAACGTTTACCTACTATATTGATAGACTAAATATAATAAATGTCTATCATTTTGTTTATTCATTTGCGTCTTAACTAAACGATTTTTGATTAAAGTTAACATAGATATTAAGAAAAACGTTGCAGGCCAATAATGTGACAAAATGTACGTGTCCCGGGATATATGGTGCAGGTCGAAGGTAACCTCTGGCAATGAATATTTTAATTTACCGACGTCAAAGTTTCAACTTTGCTTTTTATGAAGTTTCATTTTAATTTATGATTTAACTTTTGCGTCGTTAATTAATACGACACCGACACCCAGACACGTTCGTTTAATTGAAATGCCGAATTATGTCGCTGCGATTTCGGAAAAGTGGTTGTATTTCAAAACCGTTTTGAGACTCAAAGGCAGTGGTTACACGGTCAGTTTGGTATCAGTTCATTCCATTAGTATGGTGAGAATGACTGGAAACTGGCGTCAGACACACCAATCAAAACGCGTGTTTCTTCAGTTTCTTTTTAGTTTGGCAGCAGTCTGACTGACGGTATGAACGATCAGTTTGACCGTATAACCAATGGGAAACTGTGAGGGGGCATCCTACTTTAACCATCGCGAAATGTTGACATTGAAATTGTTGAATTTTTTTTTCTTTTAAAATTATTATTTGCTATTTGTGTTTAGTTAATTACTTTTTCGTTGCTTTTTCTGAACTTGCTACTGTAAATGCTGTGTCACCTACTAAGGTACATGCATCAGCTATTTTATCTATTTATGTTAATCTCTGTAAGTTCTTAATGTATGTACTATTTGGTGTCCTTACAACAATAAATAAATAAATAAATAAATAAATAAATGACGTTATCAGAGTAGAAACAATATACTTTACAGTGATAAACAGTATTACAGTATACTAGATATATTTATGAGGCCCACCGTCCCATTTATATCCTTATTCCCTTACTCTATTCCGGTGTTTTCATTTTTTAAAAATACACTTCTGATACAAGTGTCCATGGGCGACAACAGTTGCTTTCCATCGAATTACCCGTCTGCTCATTTGCCCCTTAGTACAAAGTACGACATGATAAATAAATCTGGACGAAGAAAGTCGCGAGCTCAACTAGTATCAAATAAACGCAGAATCCAATTTCTCTGCTTCTTTTCTAACTTCTAAGATCGGAGCTTCGAAAGCTAATCGCGTCCCGTATTTGTATAGGTCCCATCCCACTTTTTGCGAGCTTTCGACGGAGCTTTAGAGCTTGAGTATGTCGAAGTGGCGTGTTTATAATCCGACGTTCAATCTTCAGATCGAACATTTGCTTTGCCTTCAATTTCTGAACGTTTCACGGCACGCTGAGCTTTTTAAAATGCAGCTTTTTATTTTATTTATAAGCTTATAGGACTTCGAAGCTTTGAACATAATTAAAACTATTGATAATTATATTTATATTAAAAAGAAAATTAAATAATAATGTATATTTTGAGATATATTTCTCCTGAATATTTTAATAGAATCACATTAAAAGCGATGTGCCTCAGGGATTTCAATTCAGAATTAGGTAGAGTACTCTCAAAATGTATACGTGTTACTTTTACATAATGATAAGATCACTAATAACATGTTTATTTATTAATAGCTATACTCTTATCCCATTTTTCTTAATTAACTTTTATATAATAATAAGTCGGATTATCCTTCCTGACGCTGTAACGCACGAACCGATTTCCACAGTTTTGAATTCGTTGGAATGATATCGGGTTCGTGAGGCTTGTAGCAAAAAAAAATCAGGAATTATTCTAAGAGAAATGTTACCACGCGGACGGAATCGCGGGCAACAGCTAGTCTATTTAATTATAATAAAAAAAACTTGGGTTTTCGGTCCTGACGAACCGATTTCTACGGTTATCGTTGGAAAGGTTTCGGGCTCCGTGAGGTTTATATCAAAGAAAATACAGGAAAAATTTCAAGAAAAAGCAGGTACACATGGAAAATCAACGCGGCGGAAGTCCTGAGGCTAAAAAGATAGTAGGTATCATATAAGTAGCATTTATTCAGAATAGAAAGTTTTCTATAACCTCAGTCAACTTACCTTAAATCTGTATGCCAAAAATGCATCAAAATATCGGCGGGCACATTTCCAACCAACAAATTTTCACATTTATTATATTACTGTGATCATGCAAAGGTCAAACAGCTGATGAACTGAAAAACGATCTTCCAATTTTGATAAGAGATGAAGAGAAGAATCAGAGTAGAAAATCAGTACTTAGTGGTGTATTGCAAATATACTTTACAAGTTTTAATACAAAATAGTTTCTTTGAAAGTAATTAATTGAAATAATTGCTTCTAACGAACAATATACTCATTAGGGGAAGAAAACCGACGGCCGCTCGCCATTGTAGAGTTATTTTTAACGACCTGTACGTTTTTCCTTTACAAAAACTCCAATACTAATGCATTTGTAGTTAAAATTTTTTTTGAAAGTGAAATTTAAATGTAACGGAGAACTTTCCGTTTGGACAGAGTGACGTGTTGGGAAGCGTCCTTAACTCAACATCTCCAGTATTTTTACTCCCAAATTACTGAAGTGAAATTGCTTAGACTTACGGTGAACGTGATGTACGTGAAATACAGAATACTTGATTTTGCTTGCGGTTTCGCTTGCGTGGAATTCGAAAAAAATATTTTTGAAAGCCTTTTTCCCAAGAATATAATGTTATTCTAACAGTTAAAGTGGACCATGGTATAACTCTCCATCCTTGAACTAAGTCTATGCCAAAAATCTGATCAAATGGTTGCTTCGCTTGGACTTGAAGAAAAGACTTTTTCCCATTTTCAATATTACAAGTGTGGCGGTACCCACATTAAGCGTAATAATCCTGCATCGCGCTATCGAAGTTCTTGAAACACGGCGGTATATATACGACAGCTGAAATGTATCACGTGGGCTTCGGTCTGACCGAGTATAACACCTCTCTCGGTCGGAAGATCTTCCTTTGGCCACCACGTTCATTCCCACACAAGTATCGAAGTATAATTAAAAGTACTACAGGTCGCTCTGTGGTCGAAATTCGACCATTTATATTTAAATGTATCGCGTAGAGGAGCTAAAAAAATAATCTATTGTCAATTTATTCACAGATTTTAATTTAGCATAAAGGTCTAAATCCGGGACATTAAATTTTATTTAAAAAAATCATAACCTTCAACCATAAGCAAAAGAGTGATTTAATTATGATTATCGTGTTATGTCAAAATATTCTAGTGTGCGTAGCGTTTTATTAATTAATAACACGGAAGATGAAAGTATATTTTAAAATAATATTAGTATTCCACGTTCCTCCTCCATATCAACTATAACTGGGAGAAATTTCGTGCTTTTACGCATCTTTGCTAAAAAGGGTACAAAGTTTTTGCGTATAAACATTAATATAGAATATTTCTGACCAACAGACAGTAAGACAGGATAAAGTCTACGGGAAAACGTCTGTCGGTTCAACCAGTATTACGAGTGTTGCTGTAAAGAAATGTTTTGTTCGGAATAAAAACTATTAAAGTAAACATGTTCTCAATACTATGATGGAAAACCAATCTCTTTCAGCTCACTATTTGACCAGCAAACAAAAAATATTCCAATGTTTTAGCGAGCTGTAACACCGCAAATACACGTATTTTGTACGTAAGCCTTAGAAATACGGGATTTCACGGGAAATTTGTTTCTTTTAGTGGGAGCTTATGTTACGGATAAGACTGTACAAGTGGGGTTTAAATCCCTCATCATCAGTAAGCTGCTTAAAATTAAGAATAAGTTAATTGTCGATTTTTTACTAACTTTAATAATTTAAAATTTAATTATTCTTAAGTTTTTAGGGCTTCGTACCCAATGGATAAAAACGGGACTACTTTACTAAGACTTCAATGTCTGTCCGTCTGCCTGTCTGTCTTGACGTGTTCTTCTTATTGGTACTAGATGGCGTTGTAGTACGTCTACACCGCACTATCGCTTGTTAGGTAGTGCAAACCTAAACATGTTTAACTTTCAGAACTAAGTTTCCTCAATTTATTGCTCTTAACAGGTACGAAACCCTTCAAACGCAAGTCCAACTCGCATTTGGCCGTTTTTAAATTTATTTAAAATAATTTACATAAAGCCGATCACTAGCTTGTTTGTTCTGCGTGATAAACACCCACACTTACAAACTGCTATGCGTCCATAACATTAGTAGGAATTAGGCATTTAATGAACCCAGGCACTATTACCGAAACCCTATTATAAAATCGATAACGGAAACGCACTTGACTGATCTTCAAGCTCAATTTGGTAGACGTGTTCCATCCAATATTGATAACTGTATTAAACATTCAGCAGTCGATATCCGAGTGATTCGTAGTGCCTTGTCGATTATGTAAATACATGATCGGGTTATAGATTGATTCCCCCTCGAGATAGCTTTGTATACAAACTTATACATAAGAGGAGAACGGAAAAACGAACGGGGTTTATGTAGCCCGGGGGCCCATCTGACACGAAAGCACGAGGCCCCCTTAAATAATAAACGGCAGATATGGTAGTTGGCCCCTGAGAGAACACTACTTAGTACGCACAAAAGAGTCCGCGGAAACCGGCATTTGCTGTTTTTGCGGCAATTTGTCCGCGGAAATCGGCGTTTGCCACGATTCTGCAGGATTGTGCCGGCTCGGCTGGAGAAATACCGCGGACTCACAGAAAACCGCCGAGCGGTTTTGTTCCATGAGTTAGCTTACCGGAGGCCTAACTGCGTACGTCTTATTACATATTCCCATTCTCTTTCTCTATTCCCTTAGCCTATTTCTTTGCAAAATGCAACGCACTTGCCTATTTAGCAAAGTTTTGTATTTATAAAGTGTGTTTTTAAAATCGGGTTTCCAATAAAGGCCAGAATGTATGGAAAGAAGCCGCGGGCAAAAGCTAGTACAGTAATAATATGGATTCGCCTGTGTTCAGTGAAATGTCAGTACCAGAAGCCAGTTGTAAAATATATTTTAATGAGTGAACCTTTTAACCATTTGCTTCTCGTTGAAATTTCACTCTTTCAGCATTCTCATAAAAGAAAATGTTATGTGAAAACGAAAATATTTTAATGATCCTTCGATCTGACTTTTAACATCATAAGTATAATTATGAACAAGATAAATAATATTTATTCCTTTGTAAGCAATTGCCGCCTCCCGTGAAAAGCGAGAAAGTTACGTTGCGGTGACCCTTTTAAGTGTTACTACACACCTAAGCCGTTAACACGTTACTCCCACACCGGTTTGGTGACGGGGACTAGTTTCATTGAAACTAGGCCTGTTACGCAGGAGTAATTTTATAGTGCCCAAGTGTTTGCGCAGTACACAAGAGAACTCTTTCTTCCTTTACTCTCATAACCCATTGGGACGGATGACCGACACGATTGGCGAGAGATCAGGCGCAGGACCTACTTTTTATATGCCAATCCGACGCATAGATCATCTTACTTTTCAGACAATTAGGTGATAAGCCTGCATTGTCCTAAACAAACTTGTAAATGACAAGTTTCCAACGCGGGAATCGAACCCACGACCCCCGAGTCAAGAGTGGAGCTCTGTACCACTAGACCACGGAGGTGTTACCGCCGACACGTATCGGTGGCACAAGCTAGCGGATTATAAGGAAAAAACATGTCGCCGACACATACTCCCGCGTATCGCTGACACATGTGACAAATGTTGCCGACAAACGTCGGCGACTAATGGCTTAGGCACGTAGGGCGCTAGGGTCGGTACAAATAAATGAAAGCATTTTAAAGGGTGATAACCTTAAGACGCTTCATACACGAAACCTTTAAAGTGGAGTAATTAAGGCCTTACAGGGAATATGGGCCACACTTTAAAGGGCCCACGGGATGTCTCGCCTTTTGATATGTAGTAATAATGATACTTATTAAAATTAATTGCTTTTTAAGCGACTGCCGAAAAGGAGATTTTATGGAACTTTGAAAATAGGATAAAGTCATAAGGTCGTAAGTCTTAGTGTTCATTATTTTTAGTCTTTTTTATGATAATCATGATATTTAGGGGGCAAGCGAGCAGACGGGTAACCTGATGGAAGGCAACTGCCGTCGCCCATGGACTCTCGCGACATCCGAAGAGTCGCCGGCCTTTTTATTAAGGAATCGGATTAGAGATAGGGGATTAGGAAAGTTGGCCCACTGGGAAAATCACTCTCTGAACGAAACACAGCACAACGCCGTTTCACGCCAGTTTTCTACGGCCCATCCGTGCCGAAGCATGGCTCTCCCACGGCAATGATTATGTACGTGAGATCGGAAAATTTCTCAGTGGTACACGCCTCTACCGGGGTTTGAACCTGTACCCTCTCGAGTGCGAAGTGCGAACCAAAGGTTCTTACCCACTACGCCACGGACGTCTTTCAAACTTTCTTAAAAGAGTTTTAATATTTTTGTTAGTAGTGTTTAGTTACCTTTGTTAGTAAATCTGCTAATATCATAAGTTGAGATCATATTTATTTACATGACCCGACGATCTCTCATTACTAAGACGAATA
Organism: Cyclargus thomasi; assembly: GCA_026546445.1. Lineage (NCBI taxonomy): Eukaryota > Metazoa > Arthropoda > Insecta > Lepidoptera > Lycaenidae > Cyclargus > Cyclargus thomasi. The sequence goes on along the minus strand of JAOTAV010013177.1, from coordinate 18,660 downwards.
ATAATCCTTGATTAAAGAATACCACAGAAGATACCTTTCAAACTGAAAATATGCGTGGACTTTAGAGTGAGCAAAATAAATATACGTCGACAAAAAAAAACAACCGATGTGGATTAAAAATAAATATATTTTTTTATCTACATTCCCTGGGGCTATGAGCATTTAAATTTAACAACGTTCAAATAAAAAAGTTGAATTCATCTCAATTCTCACACATTACGAAAACTAAATTGAACGAAATATGAATGTCAATAAATACTAAATATTAGTTCCAATACATTGTTCGACGACTGTTTGGATGAAATATTGCTTTAGCAATATTAAACCGAACAGAATTTGTTTACACAAATTTTTGGGCGTTAATTTTTGAATATACTTTTTAATTTTCAGTACATGAAAATGAGACTCCTCTTAAATACGGACGTTATATAGAAATGTTTAGGAAGGAACTGTTTGGTCTCGGCATTCCAACTAAGGGATTTGAAAACTCTTTAGTTTTTTCGCAAGTGTTTCAATATAATTTGACGACCTCTGTGGCTCAGTGGTAAGGACAGATCCAAAAGTTTTTCAACGTTCCTGAGTCTTAGATGTGTATTATATATGTGTATCAAATAATAAAAATCTTAAATATGTGTAGAGTATAAAGGTATTAAATATAGTTCCGTTGGCTGATACCTGTAACACAAGTCCCTCGGATATTTAGCACGGGACCAGACTGACGTGGTGTGAAGCGTCCATACATGTTATTATTATAATTCTACTCATATCAAGAGTCATCATAGGAAAAGTTTAATTGGCTTCCATTTAAATATAAATATTGGACAGAAGAGTTAAATTAAATTACTACGCGTATTTTATAAGAGAAACCCTAAATCATGTTGGGAAACCTAACTTACGGTAAGAAGTTAGAACACTAGGTCATAAATTCAAGTTCTAGGTCGAGAAGTTCATAACGTAGCGTGTTATAAGTTTGTTTATCATTAGGCATTGTAAAAGAAAAGTGAAGAAAATTGTAAAGTTTTCCCCCTAGAGTGTCACAATTAAAACATTAGTTAGTATTAGACCGCACTCAGTAGTTAAAACAAATAAATCAAAAATGTAGGACACTGAAAATTAAAATAACAATGATTTTAAAAATAATGTTATAGTACCACGCAAACTTTAAAGCTTAAAACTGAAATCAAAATGAACTGTTGTTTCAAACGCGATATAGACAGTTATATGTAGGAAACATTTTACTAAAATAATTTTTCCATTAATATTTTTATAATATTAATACATCGTTATAACTTTTACAAAATAATAATTTAATTTAAAAGCAACATTCAAAATGTTTGTGTAAAAATATTTCTACATATAAAACCATAGGTTCTTTTATGTTAACTAAAAAACTATTGTTTGTCAAAATCACTCGAATTATAATATAATAATAATAATATCTATGGATGCTTCACACCACGTCAGTCTGGTCCCGTGGTAAGTACCTGAAGGACTTGTGTTACGGGATACCAGACAACGGAAATATATTTAATACTTTTATACTAATACACATATTTCAGATTTTTATTATATGATACACATATTTAATACACATCCATGACCCAGGAACATTGAAAAACTTTTTGTTCCGTCGGCGGGATTCGAACCTGCGACCCTGACGTGAGCTACAAAAGCTCAACCACTGCGCCACAGAGGTCGTCAATAATGTTTATTATTGATTATCAAACAAAATCTTCCAGTTCATACATCTACAAACACTTCATCAAATAGTTTTAGGTACGTAACCTATGTAAATGTGATTCCAATTTCCCGGGCCTATCTATCCACTCTTCACAGGTGCCTGTTAACACAGCCTCCAATTATTTTTCCATCAATTACGTCATCACTTTTACACTGACATCTATTTCGAGTGGGCAAGTGCTCCAGTTGATTGTGTAACTCTATGCAATAGTTGATTGATTGTAAATTAATGAAGACACTCATCATGGAACTGGGAGTTTTTTTATGGTATTTTAGGGCGCAAGCGAGCAGACGGTTTGCCTCATGGAAAGCAACTGCCGTCGCCCATGGAGACTCGTGACATCCGAAGACTCGCAAGTGCGTTGCCAGCCTTAATGACCCCTCATTAAGGCCATAGGGAATGGGAATAGGGATAGGGGATTAGAGAGGTTGGGCAACCGGTAAGCTCACTAACTGAACGAAACACAGCACAACGCCTTTTTATGCCAGTCGTGTGCGTGGTATCACTCCGGCACCGAGCCAGCCCATTCGTACCGAATCATGGCCCTCCCACGGCAATGAGCATCCAAATCAAGTACTTGAGATCGATCGATCGATCGAACTTCAAACCTTATCGAGTGCGAACCAAAGGACTTACCCACTAGGCTACAGACATAAATAAATATGTAAAATAACAAGTTCTGGCTGACTGACAGATTCATCATCAGCAGAGCAAAACCTCTTAAAGCTGCAGTCATGAAATTTGGTGAGTAGAATTTTTTCATTGAGTAGATACCCACAAAGAAAGGAATTTAAAAAATATTCTAAGTGAAATAGGGGTGATTTAAAATTAATAAATACGATTTCAAGAGTTTTTCGAAATTCTACCTTCAAGGGGGGGGGGGAAACAAGGGTTGAAGAAAATACTTCTTAATGCGAGTGAAGCCGCGGGAAAAAGCTGGTCCGGTATAAATACTGCATTATGTTCTTCAGCGGGATCGAAAGGATCTCTTTACTAAGTTGGACGGTATTTAGCAGTAGGCTTGGAAGTTGAAGTGTTTAGTTGTATCTTTAATTTCATAAAATTACCCAAGAACCTACATAAGGGTGATGTTAACTTATACGGCATATGATTGCTAGTGATACTGATGTCTGCTATTGGTGTAAGCCCTTTGCGACTGTCCATAAGAGATTGCATCAAGAAAACAGGAGAGGTAGCAGTTACCGATAGTAGTTTTGCGACAATGACAAAATAGGAGACAGGAGACAAATTCCCAAATCTACATATTAATACGCTAGCGGAAACTTTGTACCCCTTCTTAAGAAAGACGCGTAGATGTAAAAGCATGAAATTTCTCCCAGTTGTAGTTGATATGGTGGAAGAGTGTGGATACAAATATTATTTTAAATTATGCTTTTATTTTGCATATTTTAATTAATTGAAAAGGCTACGCACACTACAACACGAACACTACAATATTTTGACATGACACGTTAATCTTACACGAAATACTCTTTTGTTTACGGTTGAAGTTAGTTTTTTTTTAATAAAATTTAATGGCCTGTGGTAATGAGACATTTATGCCAATTTGAAGTCTGTTATTAAATTTAAAATTATAGCTTCTCTACAATATGGAATTTAATATTTATGGTCGAATTTCGACCACGGGGCGACCTCTCGTGATAATAATAATGGTAACTAAGTATGGATAGCATTTTTCCATAGATCGCAATGTTGAGTTATCATAAACAGCACCCCTGCCTGCCTGAGGGATCTAATCTGAACTATATAAAGATGTTTAATCGTTGCGGTCCACTGATATAACGAACCAATGACGCCATAGTAAAACATAAGTAGCATGATAGTGAATAAATGTTGCACGTATAATTTTTTTTAAAGGTATAGAATTATCTATCAAAAATAGAAATTAAAGATTTGACTTTCCTCGCGGTCTCAAGTTCTGGGAACATGATGTTTTCCCCAGACCAAAAGTAGCCTACGATACTCTTCTACCTTTCAACTAAGTATATTCAAAAATCAAATTGGTCCTATTTTGAGCAAAGATTTAGTTGGTGCCTACGTTACAGCGTAGGCACCAACTAAATCTTTTTCACAAGGTAGAACAAACAAACAAACACACATTCCTATTTTTAACCCTAACTTTATTAGTATGGATGTTGTGCAAAAAGCACAGTTATTATTGTTCTGTCTGACGACCGTGGGAACGTGAGAAATACTACGATTAGTAAATCGTATATTGGAAGAAGCAACAAAAATTTCGCTGAAATTCTGCTTGAGGATGGTAAAATATCGTTTCTCATAATCGGTGTTTTCGATTATGACAAGAGTTACAAATAGGTAAATATTTAAAAACATAGAGTTAGATAAAAATGAGATAGAGTTCTGTATATTCTAGTTCTAAGTAAAACCTACGTGGACAAAAAATCCATTAGTTGGCTTAAATTATTACTTTAAAAATAACCGATAAATATTTATATTACTGCTCTATATCGGCGGAACCCACCCCTCTAAACGCGTCAAATGCACTCCCCCAACAATATAAATCTAAAACAAGCTACGTATATTACCCTTGCACATTGCAACGTTCCGAACAAAATTTTGAAGGTCGACCCTCCGAAAAATCACGCGAGCAACAACAAACCTTACCTGGCATATATTAAGACACTAAATTGATGAGCAAGTGTTTCTGTCTACCCATAGATGCACGAAGCCGAAAAATTTCACTTTCATTATGTGATCTATTGGTTTTTGCAGTTCGTTTGTTTTTGACATAGCGAGCCAAAAGGGGAAAGAAAATACTTAACAATGTCCTACTGACTGAATTAATCTCATATCAAAACTAACATGTCATTTGAGGACCATTTTTAGCGTGCATTTGATTTTTTGGAGGGTTTTTCAAAGAATTTTCTATCAATTTTGTTACAAGATAGAATACTTCGTAAAGATAGTAGCCGTGTTTTGTAGAGCTATAGAGTTTGCTTTATTGAGGTTCCATTAAAGAATACATGGAGCTCAAAGATAAGAGTGGATTATGTCGGATTTACGAGTCTTACGCCGAAGTCCATTTAGTATGTACTAGGTGGTGCCCGCAACTTCGTTGCGCGAAAATTTGTATGTCACGCGGGAACCGTCTATTTTCCGGGGATGTGTTGCCCAGAGTTTAAAAAATAATAATATCTATGGACGCTTCACACCACGTCAGTCTGGCCCCGTGCTATGTACCCGAGGGACTTGTGTTATAGGTACTAGACAACGGAAATATATTAAATACTTTTATATACACATCTTTAATATTTTTATTATATGATACAAATTTAATACAAATCCAAGATCCAGGAACTTTGAAAAACTTTTTGCTCTCGCGACCCCCGACCCCCGGCTTAAGCTACCAACGCGCTTACCAACTGAGCCACAGAGGTCGTCGAACTACATAAGATTTAGCTGTAACGTGGCGTATATAATATTCTCTATCCAAACAACTAGAACGTGTAACTGTAATGTATAATGGGGGAAGTTGAAAGAGAGCCAGTTAAGGGACCTACGTCATTTGGTCGGAATATGTCAATTCCATGTATATTCCATGTCGGCTGGGTTTGACACCCGGCGAAATTACTTAGATCCACAATCTGTATCTCTTTCAACTTCTTTGATGGTACATAGTTCATTATAGTTACACAGTGTATTATAGTATATGTATAATTAAGGAAATTGAAAGAGAGCCAGTTGACAGACCTACGTTATTTGGTCAGAACATGTCATTTTTTAATTTTTTTTAATCGGGCTTTGGCCCACTACACTTTCCCACCACCTTTCCTGTGTCGCCAGGATCGACAGCGGTATCCAACCACGAAAACCCTTTGATATGATCTCAGGGAGCCCAAAGGAACATTCTAAAGCTATCTTGGGACCCGCAACGAAATTAATTAGAAGAAAATAGGAGGAGTAGGAAATACGAGTTTTTTCCCTCCCCATACAAAGCGAGAGACAGCACAAAGTTGACGAAAATGTCATTTCCATGTAAGTCATTAACCTAACCTAATTACTTAGATCCACGATCCGTATCTGTTTCGACTTCTCCGATTGTACATCATGAATATTATACTTTTATATAAATCATAACCAAGTAGTCGACTTACGAAAAATTATTAAGTTTCTATTGTTTGAATTTGTTTATATGTTGTTCTGGGTTTTGTGAATCGAAGCTGAGGCCTGGCTCAGTAACAATGGGATTACAGCTTTATTGTCGTCCAAAGACGAGAAACCTGTTTGGTTTGAACCAGTGAGCCAAAGTAAGGCGTGAGCTTAGTGCAGTAATTTTAACACAGGTGGATGATTCTTAATGGTGAAATACTGGATGCAGTAAACTTTTATTAAAATAATACTTTGGTTTTATATCTGATACATTTTGCCTAAAATTATAGGTTTTGAACAGGATATAGCAAACGGATGGGTAGTTTGTTTTTCATTAAGATTAATTGGATAATTGATTATTATAAATAACAAGTAAGTACAACTACAGTTCCAAATATCGGCGAGTTTCAAATACCGTTTGAAATCATCGATTATGAAGAGGCACCAATATATTTTTGAATGAATAACTTTTAAGGTGTTTCCGACCCTTTTGTTCTTCCTCTAACTACATAATCTCTACGTCATTCAACATCACAAACTCGATTTCGTAGAGAGGACGAAAATGGCTGAGTCGGTGAGATTGGAAATTACCATCCACGTGTTTTTGTCGAGATGTCGCTACGGCGAACGTATTTCAATTTCGACAACTTTGGAAATAGCTAATCAAAGTTTTGTCTTCGTACAGACTTTCGGTTCAGTTGGAATTTGGAGTATTTATATACTATGTAATATGTAATTTTATTAATTTCTTATCATCTTAGTCAGTTGACTATTAAGTCAGCTGACTAAGACAATGCTGAATAGCAGTTAAGCTATTAATATCGCTTAATACTCTGTCTGTATTTCAAATTTCATCAAAATCTTGCCAGTAATTTTAAGTTCATTAGTGGGTTCGAAATACAAAATCATTATGTTCTATTCACGAACATTCACAGGTTTGTTAACTGGACGTTAAAAGCAGGATTTAGGGCCCATTTCACAGCTTCTTGATAAAGTTTCAGTAAGCTTATCACTTATCCAGAACTCTTTTGACAAATTCTTCACACATCTGTAAAAAAAAGTTTAACCACAACTTTTTTTTACAGATGTGTGAAGAATTTGTTTTCTATTCGACACTTATCAGTAGGCGATGAAATAGGCCCTTACTGTATTGTTTTAAACACTGGGCTTTAGCCAATACGTCTTTACATCACGACAGTATTAAATATGCATTTCGCCGCGAAAAACCTACCTTTCTTGTATTCATCATTAGTCCAACCCTTTCACTAATAAAAGAAAAGTGGCTTCACTTTTATCTATATGAACATGTGATAATTCAGTATACCAGTACACCAGTCTGCTTCGTTATGCCCCCCCACTTCTCTCTAGTACCACTCCCGTCGGCGCAAATCTTTTGATAAGCAACGCGGCGTAGGCAACTTTACACGCATGTTGATAAAAAATGTGTTTTCTTTTTTTCGTAACAAGCTAATGTTGACACTTTTAGTTTGTTTTTGAAAGCGCGGTGTTAGGATGGTGATTGCTGAATGTCTGCGAGGAATTCAATTAGTTTGCGTCATCGTATTATATTCTTTATCTGTCGCGACTGACGTCATCAAAATTAGATCGGCAATTTTGATGACGTCAGTTTTTGACTTCGTATCGGCCAATCACAGTACCACAGGAAGCTTACACTGCTTGCCGTGAATCAGCTGGGATTGCTCTTCACAATCAAGAATCTCGATAGAATTGCTTGTAAATTGTAATATGTAAAAGAACTAATTACAATTTAGCAGGCACTACATAAACAGCGATGATCGATGAGCAGAGCCGAGTACGCCGTCTTTACAATCGTGATTGCGTGTCATCGTGTGTAATCAACGATTTTGAAGAGGAACCATAAAATACATGTCAATGTCAACCATGTCCAACAGAGTTTTTCTACCAATATAAGGAAGTTGCCCTATTCCCATTCCCTATCCCACATAGAGGCCGGCAACGCACTTGCGACTCTTCGAATGTCGCGAGGTGTGGGCGACGGCAGTTGCTTTCAATCAGGTAACCCGTTGCTCGCTTGCCTCCTAAATATCATAGAAAAAAAAGAACGATTTCCCAGTGATCATGCATGCTACAAGGAGGTCTCTCGTTTTGCACTGCCATAGACATTTTAGTTTTTTTTTAATTTGTTTCTGCTTGCTGCAATAACATGTAATGTGAGCGGTGACAGCCTCTCGTCTCTAGAGGCACTGAGTCTTGGCTCGCAAAATGTTATAAAGCAACATTTTTAAAACAAACTAATTAGATACGTGCCTTATGCTCGACATACGCTATTCATGAGAAGGAATGAAGGAATTTTTATATGTTATAAAAATTTCCTTGTAGCCTGTAAAAACATGAATTGAAAACGATGAATAACTTTCAGGTGCTATAAGAAAAGATTGCTTGAATTTTTTTAGCGAAAATTTTAATTTTCAATGAGTTATTTCCCAGGAAGTATGAACTTATATTAATATGACTTACTTTTGAATACTAATCATAAATAATATCTATCCACTAGATTCACTTCCTGAAGTTGAGCTGGCGAACTGACAAGTCAATTTTTGAAAGCTGAAAGTTATCCTGTATATTAAAGCCCCTATAGACGTAAGAACGACCAGAAAATCTAGAGGTTCCATTGTGGTAGGTAAAAGTTATCCAGCTTTGAAGATCTACCTCTACCTAAGCTTCGATAAAGTCTGATGCAAGAACAGTGATATAGAGTATTATAGAGCGTTCGTAGCCTAGTGGGTAAGACCTTTGGTGAGACCTCGAGAGGGTGCAGGTTCGAACCTCGGTGGAGGCGTGTAGCAATGAGACATTTTCTGATCTCGAGTACATTATACAAGTATTGCCGTGGTAGAGCCATGCTTCGGCACGAATTGACCGGCTCTAACGGAGTGATACCACAGCCTCACAGAAAACTGGGGTGAAACGGCGTTTTGCTGTATTTCGTTCAATGAGAGAGTTTATCGGTGGCCCAACTTTTCTAATCCACCTATCCCTATTCCCATTTCCTATTCCCTCATAAAAGCCGGCAGCGCACTTGCGACTCTTCGGATGCTGCGAGTGTCCATAGGCGATGGCAGTTGCTTTCCATCAGGTAACCCGTCTGCTCGCTTGTCCCCTAAATATCATAAAAAAAGTTATCTCTAGTATAAGAGAAAAATTCAATGGTGTACAAAAATCTTCTAAGGTCGAGCACGCAGAAGTTAAAACCACGACAAAGACGTTTTAATATTAAGATTTTTTTTATATTAGAAGCTTTAAAAATGTCACTGCAACATTGCTAGCAACAATTCATTTTGTAATATTTCTCGTAAATAACTAGCAATTTTGTAAAACAGTAATTTAACAACCAATTTAAATTGATTTTCAAGTCACTGTATTATCAAAATCACTCGATTTTTTTAACTAAAAGGACTAAAACGATTTGTAGAGCAATTCCTTTGCAATACTATATTACGACCTTTTTAGGTCCCCTGTATTTTCTCGAAGTTCTGTTCACAGGAAGATTTTTAACCGTCGAAAACTATGAAAATCGACGCATATGTAGAGTCTAGCTTGACTTTACTCTCTTAACTTTTTCACTTAAGTAGAGCGTGGCTGTACGAACTAATCTTACGAAACTCTCTTTACTAAAATTACTTTAATTATTCAAGTTTGTTAGGTCATTTGTTATTCGAGTTAAAAAATGATGACTTATTTACAATTTAATGTGCAAAAAATTAATGTGCAAAAATTTTTGAAAAATCTTCTTACAGAAACTGCGAACTCGAAAACTTCGCATTTTAACTTGACTTTGAATTATTCTTATACCTAAAATTTTTTATATAATTTCCTACACAATACTAAAACAATAACTTACCGATTAGCGAAATACATCCGTGAAATAAATCAGAAAACACCAAACATGTCGAATTTCGAAATATCGTGAAAGTTAGCGACGAATGACGAGGCGGGAGCACGGCTACTCCCGGCAGCGCAAGCGATAACTCTGGAGTCTGGCGGGAACCGTCTGGTGTTGCCAGGCTTTGGAATACCTGGAAATTTTTCCCAAATATCTGAACAAATTGTAACTAAAAAATAGAAACTGTCTGTGAAAAAGAAGTGTTGTTACCAAAATTTTGATTTAGATTTTTGGTATAATATTTTTGATTTCATAGCAAAAATTAATAAATTGGGCTGTCATTATTATAGAATCAACAGTGTCGGAAAACTATATCTTTGTAAAAGTGGCCTAAGTCAAGAATAATAAGCAGTTTCATGTTACCTAACGTTTTCGATGAAAATTACTAAAATAGATTATCACATTAAGTAGATACAAGAACACAAAATAATTACACTGTGTCTGGTGTCTGCTAAGAACTGTTAAATAACAAAGAATATACCTATAATAATAATTTCTAATGCATTAAAATCCTCAATTTTAATATAATAGCCGTTTTTAATATAAGAAATTATATAAAATACAGTCGATATTTATACGATATTCAAGATTTGATATAAATACATAAAAGTGATAAATCAAAGCTTTTGTAATGTGTTAAATTGATATTAATATATCTACATTTTCGTTTGAAACTGTATAACGTAACACCGAATATGTTATCCCTTTTGTTTATCCCGAAACTCGGGCAAAATTACCAAACTGGCAACACCGTCTCATCCAGGATCATGAATGAACTCACGGGGAAAACGCATTCCGAATTCCGAAAACAATGCCGTGATTTTTTTTTTACTTTTCAACCCAAAGCTCGGTTGATTCCATTTGTTCGCTTTGTTCGAATCGAGAAAATGAATTAATTAATTTCGGGAAGTAATAAAACGAGAATACCAAACATTTGTTACTGAAATGCGAAACTGAGTACAATCAGGCTAAAAATAGATAACTTTTGGTACGGTGAAATTGCATTTTCTTATTTTATAGTAGGTTTATTTAAGAAATGGATACATATTTCCACTATAAATTGTTTTATTGATACCAATGCATAACTACTATATTTACACCATTTTCTGGATGCGAAACGACTCCTGGCTATGGAATATCTTGCTGCATGCTAAATGCGATTCTCACATTTTGCATACGCAGCACTAACCAGAGCTTGAACTGTCTTAAAACAAATATTTTGTAAAGATACTATTACAGATAATTATTTTTTCCAAATAGTATGCTAAGGAAATTCATCATTGATTATCAAAAATATCTTTATATTAATTTATAGTTCATGGATAAGTTTATGAGATAATATTCATTGTCATTTTTTGTCCTAGTTTTTTCAATTAAAAATATCTAAGTTTGAAAAGTGACATCTAGTATCAAAGTATTGAACTAATATTGTAGAGACTCTGACTTCTTGAACCTTTACAACTCACAGTACGTGACACACTTTCTATTTCAACTACTCGTCAATAGATGTCGTATGTCATAACATAAAATGAAAATATTTGAAAACCTTTTTATATTTTCCGGAAATTATGTACTTTACTACAATAATTATTACAGTAGATTTCGCTGACATGTCTATTATAAATATAATATTGTATTTATTCATTACATTTTTGGAAAAAAAATTGAGTGAAAACATAGTTTTCGGAAATCGATAGCTATTTGGCTGATTTTATAGATCTAGTGGATATCGAGGGGATACTAAAATAATATAATACAATAAACATACTGTTGCCCGCAACTTCGACGTGGTTTGCGCTCGTCAACACTACAGACATTTATAATTTTTATTGATAGTAATTGATAGAATCCTAAGTTACTCCATAGACCAATTACTTTACCAGGTATAATTATTCCTCTATGGTTCCTCGTTACTGCATTTTAATTTTTTTTCTATAAATGTACTAGGTGTTTGTAAGCTGATTTTGCTGAAACTTTGAGTTTTTATATTAAAAGGAATCAAACGAGCAAACGGGTCACATGATAGAACGCAACTTACGTCGCCCCCATATGTTCATATACTCGCACGACAGAAGACATGCGGGTGTTGCCGGCCTTTTAAGAGGGAATGCGCTCTATCTTGAAGGTTTGGAGGTCGTATTTGTCCGGAAAAACTGCTAACAATAGTTAATTTCAGAGTTTTATTCTGTGAAGATGCTAAATAATTCGGTTAGGACGCTGGCGAAAAGTTGCAGGTGGTATGATTCCAAACAATTCCTTAGAACACTCTCCGTGATATCTTTACTTATAAAATAAAAAACTAAAAATTTTATTTGTATATTTGAACGCGCTAATCTCAGGAACTGCTGAGCGGAATATTTTTTTTTGTGTTAGTTATTTCATTTATCGTGGAAGGCTATATAACATCACGCTACGACCAATAGGGGCCGAACAAAAATCAAAAATGTTGTAAAAACAGGATCATTTATAAAGTTTCACGCGGACGTAGTCGCGGGCAAATCGAGGAACTTATTTGTCGTAGCGAGATGTTATATACTGCCGTCCTCAAGCTTAAAAGCCGTTAACCAACATCTGGTCGATTTTGATATTTTGATGTCATCATGATCAGAAGAAAAAACTCTATCGACGTGTATTACCAACATTTTTAAAGCTTTTATAGTCATCGAGTTATCAAAATTAATATTGTCGTTATATACATACAATTTCTTACAAAAGCTCATTTTTTGCTCATAACTCAAAAAGTACTTTTTGTACATTGCGGCATTTTAGCTCGAGGACGGCAGAATAGCCTTTCTCTATAAATGGACTAACCAATACAATTTGAAATTTTTCAATTCCGGTCAGTAGTTCCTGAGATTAGCGCGTTCAAACAATCAAACTCTTCAGCTTTAAGATAGACTATAATATATAGACATCCTTTGATAAACATGGTGTTATTATAATAATATTTCGTTTAATAATTGCAATTGGCTATAGTGAGCACGACCTATACAGAACAGGTCGTAAGGCGTCAATTATTTTGCTTTCTCTATTAAATAAGTGAGAGTAATTATTCGCTGTTAGAAAAACACCGAACTGAGCACTAACGCTCTTTTTGGGAACCAATACTTAATTGCAACTGCTGCTGGTAAAAAAATCGTGAAAAAAAAATCCGGTATATCACATGACGTTTTCCGGTATACCTCTATATATCATTAAAGAGGTCAAAGGACAAAAATTGCATTAACGCGTATTCCATGTTGACCTTTGAACCCCGATGCATCTCATTACACCAGTGCAATGTAATTCTATTTCTGTTATGGTGTCAGAGGACGCTCGATACGCGCATGACCGACTATCTTTTATCTTTGCGTTCCTCCGAGTACATTGAGTTTAGTCCGCACGCCGCTATGCTGTAGCGCGGCCGCGCGCTAGCCGTAAAAAAAAATAAAACGCGCGCGCAAACGTGTGTCAAAATGCGACGTAACTTAAAAATTCTGTTTTTGCTCGGTGGTGTGTGGATTTTCGTGTTGTTTTATTATATGCAGCCGGATTCCAGTCAGTCTAAGGTAATATTTACGTTTTGTGGATCAGCTGTTCGGGTCCCACCGCAGTGCGCATGATCGAAACTGCAGTAACGCCTGCGAATACATTTTGTTACAATAATAATTGTAATGGAATTTAGACCTAAGTTAGTTCTAACTGGTTCTATCATTCTATGAGAGGATAGCCTATAAAGTAGTAGCTTCCTACTGGTACAATTTCCCTAAGGTAAATAACACAAGCTTTTGTAGGTGTTCTTTATATGTATCTCTCTACTTTTTTGTAGAGTTCTTCATCTGCAATAAAGATATAGGTAATAAAACCTGTAAAGGAACAGCTCCGCTTACAAAGACGGCGCGCCGGTGTTTCCCGGAATATTCGTATTTTTCAGGATGTAAACCGGTTATTTTCTTCATTTTTACGCATTCAGTATTTTAATTATTGCGATAAAACAATGAAATTCACATTCTATATTAAATCATGACTCGTAACGATGACATTAAAAGTGAGTTTTAAATAAATCAACGAAGATTTGGTACTTGTGATTTTTAAAGATCCGGGGGAAAACTACTTCTGTGTAAAAAGGTAGCCTAAATCCATAAAACAAAGGAACACTTGCTTACCGCATTACAATTCTGTTAATTTGCAGTTATATAATAAAATTACGATTGAAGACGAAAGTGGATGAAGCGGATAACTAACATTTTACAACATTCCAGTAAATGCTTATTTTTTCCCTGAAAATTTATAATATTGGCCGGACTATGTAGAAATATAATATTAATTTACAAAAATAATAATAATAATAAAAAAAGCCTACAGCGTGATGGACTTAACGTAATATGAGATAAAATGTAAACCTTGGTGCAAAAAAGTGAAATTGTAAATCGAGAAAAAGAACGTATTAAATATGTGTATCATATAATAAAATTTTTAAATGTGTGTACAATATAAAAGTATTAAATATATTTACGTTGTCTACCCGTACCCGTAATACAAGTCCTTCATGTACTTACCCCGGGACCAGACTGACGTGGTGTAAAGCGTACATAAATATATATTATTATTATCAGTGCACCTCGCAAGAATAATACCCAAGTTAGGCCGTACCGAAGTCATGAATCAAACAAAACAAAAGTCCTATATGACCGAGTATAGTCCAGGCAGCTCACGATCGTACAATCACTTAAGTGGCTGACCTAATTGTTGCCTAGATTGAGTTTGCCATTTAACATTTAGCCTTCATTTTGAAATCAATCTTCATCAAATGAATATTCAAATAAAACGCAAATATAAACGACCATGGAGATAATTAGAATAACTGCCCTCAACTATTTGTGTCTCGGAAATATGTACATGGAGTTTTTTTTTTTGGAGATAATTTCAACTTTTGTGACTGTCGAAACCAAAATAATAAGATTATAGCATTTGGTTCGAGAAAATATAGCAATTTCTCCAGTCAATTGTTATGATAACGTAATGTAATATTATGTACTTTTTATTGCATTTGGGAATAGAGATAAGGGGATGATGGAAATCGTGCCACCACAAACACAGCACAACGCCGTTTCACGCCTGTTTTCTTTGAGGCCGTGGTATCACTCCGGTCGATTCATGCACAAGCATGGGTCTCCCACGGCAATGAGCATCCGTATTATGTACTTGAGATCGGAAAATGTCTCATTGGTATACACTACACGCCGGGGTTTGAACCTGCACCCTGTCGAGTGCGAACCAAAGGTCTTACCCAATAGGCTACGGACGTTCTAAAACTTCTTTCACTTAAATCTCTATACAAGAGACACATGCCTTAGTCGTTTTGTTAGAGGTTGTACATCTTTTTAAAATATCTTTTAACTGTAAAGTCACAAATGTCGCAAGTTGTTGTTTACGGGAGCGGACATACCGCACAGTTAAAACTGCGGTTAGCCCGCAGCAGTTAAACTTGATGGTATATAGCTAATTACTGCATCGCTGTAAAATACAAAACTTCACGTTTGTGACACCTCTCGTGGTTTAGACCATCATAAAAATACTCTGGAAGCGTTTTGCGAAATGGATGAGATTAATGCCTGGGATACACGACATATTTTGGACCATAGCAAATAAGTGTCAGTAAGCTAGCAAGCTAGTATTAGTGTAAGCAAAATTAGCTTCGTTTCTAAGCTGGTAAAAAAGTGAACAAGTTGACTAGCCAGTGTCAGCTAGCCGAGACAGCTTAAAATAGAACCAGCTTGCTATCCTAGCTTCTAAACGAGCCTCGTGAATCCGGAGTATTAGCCTAGTGTTCTTATTTTACAAAATATATAAAATTCAGATCGAAGACTTGAATAAAAAATTAAAACCGACTTCCAAAGGAAGAAACCAAAATTGTCAAAAGAAACTAAAAAGTATTAAATAAAATATATTCTTTAATAGTGCCTGTTTCAGAATTCGGTGAGGCATCAGCCTATTTCCGTACACAATCTTCATTATTTTTATGTCGGTACTAGCTAACACGTCATGATTTGTCTAAATTTAAATTTTTTACTGACCACAACCGAACATATAACCACCTCGTTTTTGGAAGTCAGTTAAAAATCTGAACCCTAAAAGGAATATAACAGTCATAAAAACAAACTGTACTGTAAGACTAATATAATTATGCAGATATATTTAATTTGTTGTGTATTGCGGTTTGTGACACTGCACTTATAAAACTTCGATTGTAATAGCCTCTTATTACCTCGAGCAAAACAATGCTAAATATATATAATATTAACACGCGAGCGGCAAACTTTGTACCCCTTTTTACGAAAGACGCGTAGATGTAAAAGCATGAAATTTTTACCAGTTATAGTTTATATGGAGGAGAAGCGTGCAATACCAATATTATTTTATTCTTGCGTATTTTAAATAAAAAAGGCTACTACGTACACTAGAATACGCACACTGATTTTGACATGACACGATAATCATGCACTCTTTTGTTTATGGTTTAAGTCTGTAATTTTTTTAATAATATTTAATGGCCTGGTAACGATACTTTTATGCCAAATTGAAGTTTGTGATTAAATTGAGAAATATTTATCGTTTTGACCACAGGGGCGACCTCTAGTAATATTATTACTTAATGCAGAAAAAAATAAAATTTCATTTTGTAACATTAAAAAGTTAAAAAATTTCAGTACGTCGCTCAAAATACTCTAACAAATTTCAGCAAAATTGGTTAAACCGACTGCGATGTAAATATGAAGAGGTAACAACAGATACACTTTTGCATATAAAGTTATGAATATGCATTTACAATGGCAAGTGCTGCACATTTAACAGGATGTACATCAGATTACTCACACTATATAAGGAAATAAGACCTGTCGTGCTGTACGTCACGGATAAGGACATCTGATATGTAACCGCAGCCTTGTACAGGCAACCCGGTGCATCACGAGCTAAGTTTAGCTTACACAACGTATGCCAAGGACATATTGGCAAAAAATGTATTACTATGCCAGACTACGAGTCCAAACAAAAAAGGTATTTATTTCAGACAACTACACTCCATACTTGTTAGTTACATAGAGACCTTAGCCTACTTAATGTTACTAATTTAGTATACAATATGAAGCGACCTAACACCAGTGAATTCAACCTCCCTGCTAACATCTGGACTCTGTTGCGAATATACGCCATGTTTTCTTTCACACGGCAGCATATTTATGCGTAAACTACTATAAAAATAATATAAAATTATGCGTAAACTACTAATCATCTACAGAGTGTAACAAAAGTGATAAAACTGTAAGGATCGTATGTGTCCCTGATATAGAGCTCACTGTGAAAGCAGCGCTGAAAGGATAAAAAATTCTTTATTCGTATGGCCAAGCGCTCGAGCGACATGACTTTGCTCATACAAGGGGCAAGCGAGCAAACGAGCTACCCGATAAAAAGCAACTGCCGTCGCCCATGGACACTCGCGACATCCGAAGAGTCTTTTTTCGTATTACAGCGTCTTATTATTTTGACTGAATTAATACTAGTTTGGTTGTCTATGAATGGATTTTAAATAGGTACAGCGCCACCTATCGATGCTAATGGTAACGTGTACTAATCCCATATAAATTCCTAGTAAACGCAAAACGCGTTCACTTTTTGAATGTGAAAAAAAACTCGCACTCGGCACTCTGCACAAGAAAAACTCACTCACTCACTCACTCTGAATGGGAATAACAGTCATAATAACCATGAAAACTCGATTTTTATGTCCACGTATACTGTTGTTACGGCTAAATCATCACGTAAAATCTCATCCGCGCCGGATCTAAACTTGATTTCAACAATTTTATGTTCCGCGGTTGCATAAGGCATTGTTACATGAGAGTTATTAGTACAGCCAATTCTGTTAATAACTTAATAGCAACACAGATAACATTAAAATACGATATTATTTTATAGTAGTTGATGCCCACAAATTCGTTGCGCGAAGAAATTTTTATGTCACGGGAACCGTACATTTTCCCGGGATAAAAAGTATCCTATATATTGCTTAGACTTAAATAGCTATTAAATAAAAAAATATTTATTCGAATTTGTTCAATAGTTCCGGAGATTAGCACGTACAAACAGACAAACAGACAACTTTTTTTGTCGATTTGTTTTCTATTACTGTTTCTAATACTTTTCTACATTGGTAAGTTTGTAAAAATATTAATTGTACAGACACGCCAATTTTACTGTTTTATTATATGTATAGAATAGATCAGACTAACTGTTGAACGTGACTCCGTCCGCGTGGTAGCTTTTCTCATGTTCTTCCTGACTTTTTTTGGCTACAAACCTCTAAGCCAGAGACCTTTCCAACGAATGAAAAACCACTTTTGTAAGCCCCTTCAGAGACAATATGTTTTTCCAAGACCACAAGTATTCTATGTTACTCTTCATCCTTTCAACTAAATATAGCCTAAAAACAAGTCAATTGTTTGCCTCGTTAGCTCGTGAAAGAAGGAAAAAGAAACAAAAAACAAGAAAGAGACTTTTCCATTATTAATATTAGTATATATGGATTGATATATATAATTAATGATGATGTGATTCTGAAACTCAAAAACGTGATGGATGAAAATATGGATTTACTAAAGGTCGGTCCACAACAGATTATGGTATAGGTCTTCTTTGTCATATATTTGAAGCTTGGGAAGAGTCGCAGGATGCTCTCGGAGTGTTTTGTGATCTCTCTAAAGCCTTCGACTGTGTTGAGCATGCTACATTAATCAGGAAGTTGCGCTACTATGGCATAAAGGACTCAGCTCTCAGCCTTTTGACTTCTTACCTTAAAAATAGGACTCAAAGGGTTGAGGTAAAT
>JAOTAV010013167.1:0-26019 GCA_026546445.1 Cyclargus thomasi | reverse complement strand
ATACCGCTGTCGATCCTGGCGACACAGGAGATACAGTGGTGGGAATGTGTGGTGGGCCAAAGCCCGTTTAAAAAAAACTGTAAATTAATTTCCAGTAAATTTTTTATAGCGTTTTTGAGCTCATAGTGTGATATTCGCTTTTCTTAATTATCAGATAATAGTCTAGCGGGATGATTGACTTTTAATTATTGCTTTATTTTGTAATTTGTTAGGGCGGATTAGCACAGCAAAAGAAAGTAGAAGAAATTAATTTCCGAAGGAAAGGAAACTTTAACAGGCACATTGTATCAATTCTTCAATACATATTTAAAATGTTTTACGGAAATAAATCTTTTATTTGTTCTGTCTTCTATAGAATTACAGAAGAAAACGATTATTCTGCCATCATCCCATAGCAAACAGATTACTTTTATTTTGGCAGTATCAATTTCAAATAATATATTTTGTAGGGTTTGTTATTGCAAAATTAAATGGCGAGTAATTGGGTGCAGCCGGGTTCACGTCTGAAGGCGTCCTGCTATTGACTGGCGGTTAATTAGATCCGGGAACAATGTTGAACAAACTGTGCAGGAATAACAGTGCGGGCCTTAAAATATGAGCCAGGTTGTTTTAGGACGTCTTGCGTCCCGTAGTGTGCCTGCAGGAGGATGTAGAGTCAAGGATTGAATAGTGGATGGAAATGGTTCAGCGTCTAATATGCGTCTATTATCGCTTCTACAATTTACCATGGAACGCACATGCACACACACACACAATCTTATAAATCAAGATTTGCCATACTAGGATTATGCCATACTAGAACTTTGTGTTTGTTTGTGAATTGGTTGTTTTGTCCTTCCTTCACGCCAAGGGAAGCATCCAATCGACTTGATATTTGATAAGGAATTTTAGTTAACAGGATGGAAAGTCATATAAGCTTCTTTGATCTCGGAAGAACGTCTTCCCGTAGGCTTGTAAAAATATTCATATTTTTTCGCAATTACCTACTTTTACGAGAGCGAAGCCGCGGGAAAAAGCTAGTGATTCTTAAACTGTGACTAGTCGCTTTGATATTCTGATTTCTGTAATTAAATATTCAATTTGACTTTAATTATTATTTTCATTAGCCCACGTTATACGTTTCGTAAACGGGACGAGGAATATATCAACATTTTCAGTTCAACGTCCCGTAAAAATTATTCAAATAAAAATGTAATATAATATAATGAAATAATTTTATACTTTAGAGGAGTTTTCATTGAAATTTACGTACACTTTGAGTAGAACAAATCGCGTTACGTCTCAAGATCACAAGACTGATCCCGATTACATTTAGATAATTGAATGAGGATCTATTTTCCCTGGGAAAAGGTTCACTGAGGGTAATAAGAGTTTCTGGGCTACTAACACAGCGGACCTCAAAAATATAGCCAAACACGACTCAGTATACGAGCTCAATATTGTGTTGTTACTACGCTACGTTTGATGCCGCTGCATTTTTTTTTATTGCGCAGTGTGAGGCATTAACAAAAAAAAATCTAAAGAGTGTCCGCGACCTTTGAAACCAAAATGTTAAAATTTATTATTATACTTGTGGACCCTACAGACGACGTTCTCAAGTCCTCTACAACACATACAAAAAAATATTTAATAGTTTAGTCATTTTAGGGGATTGTAATGACAATCACAAGCACACAAATATTATTTATATTAAGATAATGTCGTTGAATCGATTAAAATATATAAATGGTTTAGAAACTAAAATTTTAGGTTCTTTAAATGAGTAAGCGACAAAAGTACGAAGAGTACATTTTTATCAAACGAAGTATTATTATCGCTAAATCGATCGAGGATTTCAGAAAGATTTAGATGAAATTTTGTGTGGCAACATCCTGAGTCTCGGCATCACCGAATTCCTATCTCCCATATGATTTAGGTACAACGAACTTGCGTGTACTACCTTGTGATAAATGAGTGCAACTCGCAAAGTTCGTGGCCACACAAACGGTAACGCTGACTAGAGTTCGATCCTTTCCTTTAAGGTGTGATTAATTCCGGGCGTTTACCTTATCTAGTTCCTCTAACCTCCTCACATTCACCAAGAAGCACCCTTTTTACCTAAAACGATGTATTTATTGTAATAGAGTGCGCGAAGTAACAAGAACCCTTTATGGTTACAGGTACCGTTGGGGCCTGGCTAGTGGATAGATTCATCAGTATGAAAATATTTTTTTACTTAGAATATTAGAAATCATGAGGGAACTTACCCAAAAGGTGTACTAAGTTGTTTATTGATGCAAGGCTAGATATTAATTTCATCCAAGGCATATTTGGACCTGAAGATATTTTTCAGGTGTGTCGTTAAACGTGTAGAATTTAAATCTATTATTTGTTTAAATTCACTCAACATTCCTATTGAATTTTTATTTTAAAAACTGTTACTAGCTTACTAATTATACAAATTTTGTTAAAAAGCATTTGGAGAAACGAAAACGAAATCAATCCTTTTCCTTTCAGAAGCCATATATTATGACAGTATCATGTAATTAGTTCGCCTGTGAAAGGTCTAAAATTAGAATTTATGAACCAATTATAAACCGGAAGCGGGAGAGGGAGATTTCTTACGCTGAAAGCGGAGTAAACAGCTACGTTTGCTAAGCGAACTTCCGTTTAGGCGCCGGAAGTGAGGTATGCGAGCGGAAGTTGTCGGTGTACGGCGGATATGATGAACAAATTTCTGATTTCCGCCCACTTTAAATTAAGTTTCCATCATTTTAGTACAATGAAAAACTAAGTATGACAATTTTTTTATCATAGGGGAAAGCGAGCAGACGGGTTGCGTGATAGAAAGGAACTGCCGTTGCCCATGGACACTCGTGACATCCGAAGAGTCGCTGGTACGTTGACGGCCTTTATGAGGGAATAAGATAGGGGATTAGGAAAGTCGGGCCACCGGTAAACTCACTTGCTGAACGAAACACAGCACAGCGCCGTTACACGCCAGTTTTTTGTGAAGCCGTGGTATCACTCCAATTGAGCCGACCCATTCCAAAAACTAAGGGCCGTTAAGGTACCTCCAGTTATTTTAATGTTGGGAGTCCCAATCACAGGATTTTCAACAGCTACCAACGGTTTACTCGTTATTTCCCTATTAAGCTTGTGTAGTTTAGATGTTAAAATTCTCGATGTAATGTTTGGAGATATTGAATACAGTATATTACAAGTCACGTTACAATGGTGACTGACACATTTGTTTACTGCATGTTTTATACATTTTTTAACAATTAATAAAAATAATGTTTTACACATCGTAAAAAAATACATACATATATAATTTTTAATTTTTTCATAATTTATGATATATGATTAAAATACCGTTAATGCATTTGAGGAATGTTAGTCAAAAGAAGTCATAATATATTAAAATAAATTACTAATTGTCAGTTGCGTTAATTAAAATTTCAATAGGCATTACCTATTCACTGAGGTATGTAACGATGATAACAAAATATTGCAACATAATGCCGATCCACAACGCACTGCAATATAATATTCGCATTCATTACGAGAAATCGATATAGCGCGATAGCTTTTGCTCGCCGGCGGTAATTCATCCCGTACTTTGTAGGTATAAACGCACATAGACTGCCTATATCAAAGCGTCCTCGTCGACTAATCCTTTGGTGGGACCGGATAATTAACGGCCAGACTGCTTAGCGTACGTTTTAACAAACCTTCGGTGTGACGTCACAGATTATTACCGCTGAGTTACGGGAGGGAAGGGACTGATTTATTAGGAATTTGTATTTGTGTCTGGTCTTTTGCTACCTCCATATGTTCATTTTGATGACCTCTGTGGTTCAGATAGTAAGCGTGTTGGTAACTTGAGCCGGGGGTGGCGGGTCCCGCTAATGGAACAAAAAAGTTTTTCAATGTTCCTGGGTCTTGTATGTGTGTTATATTTATTATGTGTATCATATAATAAAAATCTTAAATATTATTAATTATGTATGTAGTTTACAAGTATTAAATGTTTTTCCGTTGTCTGGTTCCTCTGGGCCAGACTAACGTGGTGAGAAGCGTCTATATATTATCATTATTTTATTATTTTTATGTTGCGTACACTGTGAAACAGAAAAAAGTTAATAATTAAGGGTGTGTGTGTGTGTATGTTTGAGTGTGTAAACAAACGCCAGGGTAAATGCCCAAGCAAATCAGAAAAGTATTTTTAGCGCTACCACCTGTTTCCACTTTTACAGTAAACATAACAGAAATAAATACACAAGTCTTAAGTCTAAAGTATTATAATTTTCTTTGTAACGCCCTGTATAGATAAGGTTATATTCTAATTTAATAAACGTTGCGTAAAATTATAGAGCTGCTTTTAACTTTTAAAGATTTTATTTTTAAGATCTTATAAAACCATCTCGGTAATTTTAGTATCATAAACGGTTATTATTTATTATGTACTAGCCCCCTTATTCATAAAAATATTTAAACAAAGTTAAGCTAACCAAGATTCGCAGTCTTTTTCTGGAATATTGAAAACGTCATACGACAAAAAGGGACAGCGAATCTGGATTAGCTTAAGACTGCTTAAATATTTTATGAATAAGAGGGTTAGTGTATAATTTATATTTATCATGATTATATAATTACTAATTTAGTTCAATCCATGAAAATTGTATCAAAGGTTTTCTGTGACACCTTGGTATTTCACGGGTCGAGCCGCCATTCGTACCGGGTCTGCGGCATCTGCCGGCATGTGTCTGTTACGGCAATAAACGTCCGTATTATGTAATTAATTGAGATATACAATACGAAAATAGCTAACTAATTACAAACTTTTCGAATTTAACTATAGGACATTAAATTAAAACATTTTAATTTTCATTTAAAATATGTTCAGCTAATTGCTTTTCAAAAACAATCAATGATTGGGAGTGTTTTATTCGAGAGCGTATGTGGTTGTAAAACTGTGCTTCTTTGACGTAATTCTGTTGATACAACATTAATTTAATGCTGATTCTGATTGTCATATAACAAGGTATATGACAATCAGAATCAGCATTACATTAATAATAAGCATGTTTTATAAAACATGCTAGTTTTCTAGTACACTATAAAGCTTTTCGATCCTTTCCTGGAGATTATTAAACTCGTGCTCGGCTGTCTGGTGACGCGTGAAATATGCGGTGATGTGATTTAGACCCCCCATACATCACCGCTACCTGTCATACACACACCAAATATTGTAACTTATTGCGATTGTGAAACTGCCAGAGTTGATAACAAAGGATATACTATAAGTAGTGATACAGTACGGCTAAACCGTAAAAATTTACCATTTTTAAACAAAATTTTACTGTGACATTTCCTTGCTGAGGTAAATACCTCAGCAACCTTAAGAAGTTAAGCAAAACTTATCTTAGCCGACCTAAGCTGCTTAAGAAATTTTAGTTTATGTTATTAAGCTTGAAAACGAGCAGATGGGTCACCTGATGGAAAGCAACTGCCGTCACCAATAGACACTTGTAACATTAAAAGAGTTACAAGTGCGCTGTCGGCCTTTTTATGAAGAAACTAGTCGCGAGTGAGAATTGTTTTTTCTTTATCAAAATCAATTGCTGATTACACTTAGTGACCTCTTAAATTAAAAGAACCCGCTATAAACTCTCGAACTCTAATAATATTAGAAATTAATTGAACAGAGTACAATGAGCTGTCAAGCGCCGTTGTAGTGCATGTCAGGTATTAGAGATGGCGCTGTATGTGTAAAATGATTTCCCCTGTTTTCTGTTAGGAAATAGGTTCGTGCGTTCTGGAGGAAACTCGTCAGGAAGGAAAACCCGACTAATTTTTATATTATATTAGATAGACTTATATTTCCTTATTAATTTTTTAAAAACATAATGCTCCCATAATACCACGCAAGCGAAGCCGTAAAGGAAAGGTAGTTCAATTATAATGCCACTAGTTTATGATATAGGATTCATTTTTATAGTCCATTTTGTTTTACGCCAGCCGTCGTTTATCAGCTGAGTCTACAGCGATATGCTGTAAGGGAAATAGTGATTTGTAAGTTGTAACAACAAAAATGTTGATTTATATACCTAATGACTTTTTCAACGCAGGTAAAATAAATGCTTGCAAAAGCGATCGAATATGAATTGTAGCTTGCAAGCTGCATTCTTTATTGTTCACCGTCATATTCGCAGTTTGAGCTCTATTTCCATAACTTAAAGTCCCAATTCGCTTAGTCACGTGTGATAGAGCAAAACAATTTTTGCTATTGCTAGGTTTCCGTCGGAATCATGGACTAAGTACGACTCGTACAACAAAGTTAACGAACCACGAATGAGTGCGCTGGAATAACCCGAAATTGCAACAATCGCAAAACGCACTAAATCCACTTTTACGGACCAAGTTACGAGATTTTTACAAAACGTAAAATATTTTTGTACAACTTTTCGACTTTTAGTAATTAGTTTGGGGTTTGAGTGCTTTATTTTGAAAAGAGTTGAGGTGCAGCTGTTCTTTATGGATTTCAAAATAGGTTTTTACGTTAATTCAAATCAAACGTGTGCAAAATTTAAAAGGAATAAAAATATTATGTTGCTATGATTGTCACTCCCAAGTCCCCATTCTCTATTTTCTAACAAAATCGATACAGTGGTTTTGTAATTTTTTGATGAAAAAATGTTTTCGAGACTATACGCATTACGCAAGGGTAATTATTTTTCAAGTAGATACACTTTAATTGATTGTGATACAGAGCGGTGCAAATAGGTTTTTTTTTTATGTAACTAGCCTTTTAATCACGCCTTCGCTCGCGTGGAATTCTAAAATCGCGTAAATATAGGATTCATAATCTTGTGAGCTCCTTCGGAAACATGATGTTCTTACAAGACTTAAAGAAGCCTGGATATTCAAATCTATTGATTGCTTCGTTGGGCCACGAAAATTTATAATATCAGTATGGAAGTTACAATATGTCAGTTCCAGTAACAAACATCGCTGTCCGCATTTCCCTGCGTGGATACGACCGCCCATTTGTATAAAGTTGCGCGACCAACTTCGAGGCTTATTCATTGCCGGACGAAAACGACCGCGACATCATTTGAACTATGCTTTACTCGTTCATTGGCTGAATTTTTTAGTCTGCCGTCTAGCTTTTTTTATTTCTCATAACTTCTATTACACGTCCACGTTAGCGAAGCCACAGCAAAAAGCTAGAATATTATACATATTGACATTAGATTTAGAAAAACATAGCTTATTCTCATTTTGTTAATTAAACATTTTACTCTACCGTACTTTGCTTACTACGTGTATATTTCCGGGAGTATTAGGGCACGATGCACGATACAAGTTAATCTGGGGATCCATTTTTAGATTTTAATCTCATGTATATTTAACATGACGTGGTCGAGGCCGGGAAATCCCCGTAAAACGGAGCTCTACTCTCAAACGATATTTTCTAATGAAGACATAAGCGGTAGAGGAGAATATTTTCATATTAGAATACTTAGTTACTTATTATTCTCCTTATAATTTTTACAAATGTTACAATTTTTTTTCTTAATTATCTAGCTAATGTATCTCGTTATTCGTGGAATTTACATTTTATATTTAAATCATTTTACTTGTCAGGAATTCTTCATTTATGCAAAAAACGGGAGTTTTCAAAATGTTACTTATCCGTTTCTTCGACATAGGTTTTTAAATATTCGGACATCGGCATTCGTCGAGTCCGAATATTTAAAAACCTAAGTCAAAGAGTCTCAAAACGGCTTCGGAGTACGGTCCCTGCATCCATTTCCTCCGGTTTTATTTTCTAGCATACGGTCAGTATAGGGTTTCTGCCAAAAGGTAGAATACACAAAGTCAAAAACCTCTATGGCTAGTAGAATAAAACCTAAGAATTTAAATCGAGCCTTGTTGTTTCATAAGCTGTACCATCAAAGAAATTGCTTCATAGTCAGTTGACGGAACTATCTTTGATAGTACAATATTAATATGAGAAATAAAATAAAGTCGGTACCAGTCAAAAATTTAAATTTAGACAAATCATGAAATGCTGGCTGGTACTGAATTTATATATGATAATGAAGGTTATGTACGGAAATAGGCTGATGCCTCACCGAATTCTAAAACAGGCATTATTAAAGAATAAATTTTATTTAATACTTTTTAGTTTCTTTTTTATTATTTTTGTATTTTCCTTTAGAAGTCGATTTTAATTTTTTTGTTAAAAATAATAATTTACAATAAGGGCAGTAGCAAATGTACAACATATTTATATGAAATTTTCTTACATACAAAAAATAACTAAAGTAATCTGACCATAGATTTTTGGTTAACTTTATAACACACAAAGTTTGCGGGCGTTTCTGGAGACGAGCTTATTGCGTTATTTCCAATAACTTGAATATTTTCTTACAGGCAAAAATATATATTTTTTGATATAGGAGTTTCTGTGACTTGTGCTGTTATATGTTGAATACAGTTTTATCATACTAGAACATCCGTTTATAAAATATTGTACTTATATAATTGTAGTATTAGAATTAATTATAGGAAGTAATTAAGAAGAATGTAGAACACCAAATAACAACTTTATTAAATGCATAATTTTGTCAAAAGCTCCTCCCGGTAGAGCCTCTACCACAAAGTTGCATTAAGTACGATAAAGTTCACATGGCTTTGACTCATTTGAGTACAGAAGTAAATGTTATTGTTATACACATAAGGTTCATTTCGTTCTGGCAAGTACTTTGAGGTCTTCCAGAATGCCATTGATGTATTATAATTGTATTTAACATCAAATCTGGATTACAGTATTATACAGAATAAAAAAAATGTGCTGGTAAATGTGATATTTAACAAAAATCGTGTTTTTTGTTTATTTTATATATTTTCTAATAAAAAAAAACGAATTTTTATTGAATGTAGTATAGTGCAATGCCAAATTGTATCACAATATAAACATTAGAGGTGATATATAAAACGTTTATTAATATTATGAAAGACAACCTTCTAAACATAATATAAAATTAAAAAGTTGATTGACTGACGTGATTATCACTCACTCAAACCACTGGATGAGTCTTATGACGATAGATAGATGTTATGACGTAGGCTAAGTCCAGTATTTTGATAGATTCAACCTCCATGGGATAGAATATGGGAAAAAAAAAGGAGAGGAATATTGTGGATCAGTGGTTATGTGAAAATCTTACCGGGAGCTCCGGAAAAAAGCTAGTGACATAGCTATTTTAATTGTGTGAATCTAGAATAAAAAGTCTAAGGCTGCTCTGCATAATATACCGTAGGATCTGTTGTGCAGGCGTCTTCGGGCGCTTTAACTTTAGTTTTCATTACTATATTATAATATCTAATGTTCTTAGTTCGAGCCTAACGGAGCTGCAAAATAGCGTTTGCTTTCTTGTGTTCCGATGTATTTTTTGTAGGGTCATTCGAGAGAGATATTACCGAGTTTTGGACTTGTAGGAAATCACAATTAGCGTCATTCAAGTGTTTAAATAGTATGTACTATAGTTATAATACTAAAAATATGAAAAATGATGCAAACACTTATTTAAGATGTCCGCTTTTTCACACACGTGCATGCATATCCACGTGCTAAATAATATGATGAGGCGAGTCATTTTGTAACATATCAGTTAAAAGTTCATCACTCGAAAAATTAACTTAAAATAATCCACGATTAGAATTTCACGTTAAGAAATTTATTAGGCAAGAAATTCCCCGTTACAGCGCAAAGTGTACGTCAACCTGCAGACTTAAATGAGACGCCACCTGTCGTCAAGTGCAGCCTCGCCTTAATTACTGTTCAAAAATTTACCTGCACCAGTCACTTAACTCCAAGTATTTCAGTTCGGAAACTTCTGACGCTATGAATAAAAATTCTTGAATCGTTTTAAAGCATTTACTGTGTTTTGAGATAATTAAGTAGTATTAAAACTTCAAGTCGTAAAATAAGATGGCTTTAGATATCGCTTCTATAATTTTGATTATTGCAAAACTTTTGTAACGATTTTTACTACAACTCGCTATACATATTATATAACACTTTATTACTATTATATATTTATAATATTTTGTACTCTTTATTTGCGCTTGTATGGGTTGCTAATGTTTTTTTCAATACAATGATTTTTTACTTTATATAATTTTATGTAAAACGAGCTTTATCCCGCGACTACGTCCGCTTGAAACTTTATAAATTATCCCGTTTTACAAAATTTTGTTGATCACTTCTAGGCTCCTATTGGTTGCAGCGTACTGTATATAGCCTATAGCCTTCCTCGATAAATGGACTAACCAACATAAAAGGAATTTTCTAATAAGTAGTTCCTGAGAATAGCGCATTCAACAAACAAATAGTCTCTTCAGCTTTAATATAAAGCTGAAGAGACTATTTGTTTGTTGTTACTACTTGTGCCCCGCGGCGTGGCTTAGTCAATATTAAAAAGTACCCTATGTGTTAATCCAGGATACCAGCTAGCTCCATGCCAAATTTCATCGAAATTGGCCCAGCCGTTTAAGCGTGAAGAAGTAACATACACACTTACAAACTTTCGAATTTATAATATCAGTAAGAACTATAGATTCTTGTGAAGGTTTTTTTTAATATTTCAAATACATAGTTTTTTGAAACAATGCAGAATTCTGGTACTGAAATATGTTAAAGATATTCCGGCATCCGCCTTCAGTATATCATTTTAGTGTAAGGTTACACGCGGTAAAAGAAGGCTGTATACAAAATATGCGATGTCTTTATTTTACTTAACGTGCAATTCATTTCATTCTAAGTAGCTTTCATGTAAATTATTTGACAAGGGTTAAATAATGCCTCCGGGCGTACTTTACCTTTTCGAATTTAGATAAAAGATGTTCCTTTTAACAATTTTGGGATATTTTCAACTTTTCGGTCGCGCCACTGAAATCGTTAAAATGAACAGTGCTTATTACACTCCTCTCTTTGTTCGAGAATGCAATGCTAATAACATTAATTACCAAGGTCAATAAATTACCAATTGATATTAAAAACAGTTTATTTACTCAATAATAAGGACTCCCACACCGGTTTCGTTGACTGTGGCCGATTTCATAGAAACCAGGCCTTTTTTTTACGCCGAGAAAATGCTTTTAAGCATTTTGCGGGGGATGGGGGTCCCGTCCGCAAACTCGGCGGTACTCCACGTATCGCACTAGGCGGGTCATGGGATCGCGTAAGCTTACACCACGACATAGAAACCAGGCCTGTTACGCAGGAGTAATTATATACTGCCTAAGTGTATGCACAGTAAACAGGAGCACCCTCTCTTTCTTTACTGTTATGAAAGTAAAGGTAGAGAGAGTGCGCACACGTCTGGGTTATGAACCAGTGGGACGGATGACCGACGCGCCTGATCTCTCATCAGGCGTAGGACCGACTTTTTACATGCCCATCCGTGCATCGGATCTTACTCGTCAGACAATCAGGTGATTAGCCTGCATTGTCCTAACCAAACTTGGAAATAACATTTTTCCAACGTCGGTAATCAAACCCACGACCTCCGAGTCAAGATTCAAGAGCCGAGCTCTGTACCACTAGACCAGGGAGGCCATTTACTTAGATACTTGTCGGTCAATCTCGATAAAAAACCTGACTGCTAAAAACTCTAGTTATTATTTCATACTTTAGTACTAGGTATTTCATAACTACACTGTGATAGTTACGATATATCATTGTTAAGAACAGTATGCTGAGCCCTTTAACCCTAGATTCAGAAACTATATTTACGGTTACATTGTTCATAAACATAGTCTGATACACTTTACTTTTAAGGTCACCTAATTGAGTAATTTCAGTATATATTGACAATCTATACAATATATAATAAAACAGTAAAATTGGAGTGTCTGTACAATTAATATTTTTACAAAATAATCAATGTGGGGGTGCTAACGAACAGTAATAGAACACATATGGACAAAAAAGTAGTGTTTATCTGATTGTCTGTTTGTACGCGCTAAACTCAGGAACTATTGGACGGATTTTAATATATATATTTTTGTTTAATAGCTATTAGATCTGGGCAACATATAATATACTTTTTATCCCGAGAAAATGCATGGTTCCCGCGTGGTATACAAATTTTTGCGCAACTAAGTTGCGGGCACCAACTAATATTATAAAAATTTTTGGTTGAATCACTTTTTATTGGGTATATAAGCATTAATTATTTTTACCAAAAAATTAAAAACCGACTTCCAAGAAAAAGAAACTAGAAAAATAATAAAAATAAACCTCAATATACTGAAAAGTATGAAATAATATTAGTTACTTAGCCTTTTCAGAATTTGGCTAAACCTCAACTATTTCTGGACACAAACATCATAATTTTGAAGTCGGTACCATGTCCATTTAATCATGAGCTAATCTGAAATCTTTGGGACCATGTGTATGCGACGTTTGCAGCAGGCGCAGATAAAAGTGATCACGCATTTTTTAAATATCACCAAAAGTTACAGATTTTCTTGGTTTGCTGGTACTTCAGGCAAAGTATCGCCTAAAAAAAATATCCACAGCCGAACATATAACCTCCTCGCCTTTGGAAGTCGGTTAAAAATGGCATCGATGATTTGTTTATGGCAGCCCCTCAAAGTACGTGTTTCGCGGCGACGCCTTAACCCAAGGGTTCATTTGTAGGATCAGCTTCTCATCAGCAACCTCATCCTCCACACTTAGTCATATTGCACAAATCTCATCTACATTAAAGGAAGCTAAAATGCTAGAAAACCATAACCCAAAATAAATACTACAAATAAAAAATAACTATAACACAAATAATATCTAGTTATATTATGATAAACTTACTTAAATTATAAGCACAACAATAGATAATCATGTTTTATGTATAATGTCAAATTATAATAAACATACTTTTTTTGATATTTTCTTAACGTCCTTTCGTTTTATAAAAGAAAAATAAAACCATGAACTATATAAAGTTGTTTTTTTACTAGCTTTTTCCCGCGGCTTCACTATTTTCATACAAACTTTTAACCCCTATTCCACCCTCTGGAAGTAAAACTTCATTAAACGCTTACACACGTAATCATTTATTTTAAATGAGAAGCTCAAAAACAAAATTTAAAGAAAAAGAAAGCAGCTCAATGAGAAAAAAATTATAGAAACTATTTCACCCTCCTAGGGATAGAATTTCATAAAATACTTAAACACGTATCCATTCATTTTGAATCAGTAGCTTAGAAATAAAATTTCATGTCTTTAACTGAAACAAATGACAAACTTTCATACAAACTTTCAACCCCTATTTCACCCCCTTAGGTGTAGAATTTAAAAAATTCCTTTCTTTCATTTTCATGGCCGCAGCTTTAACGGTTTTTGCTCGGCGAATATGAATCAGTCAGTCAGTCAGAACTTGTTATTTTATATATTAATCATAATCATACGTATTTTAGACACCTCGGGCTCTGTATATCCAAAACTATACGCGTATGCTGTAAGACAATAGGTGCCAAAGTGAGCTCTCGGCATTCTAGGAAAGTACTGAGACGCATGTATGTGAACCTCTTTTGCGCTACGCGCCGTAAGAGATTTTTTTACTTCAGGGTGTATGAGAGACGTGTGTTTATGAATCTACGGTTAATTTAATACCCGTATTGCAATATGCGAAAGTTTTTTTTCACTATCGCAAACAGCTGCAAAGTTTTTTTTCTAACGTGACCCATTTTATCTTCTACGTTGGCTACAAATATAAATCTGCCAAACAATAATTCCGTAAATCCTTGCATTGCATTCCAGACTCCAGAGATAATAAAGAATATAAATATTACATATATACAGGATACATACATTAGTATTTCATCAAATACAAAAAATAAAATTTAAGAGGTGTAAAAAAAATACCAGAAAAACGAAGCCACGTATATTGTGAGTTCTAAGCATGGAGACATAAAGCAAGGAACCCATTTGGGGACACCTCACACAATCAGATAGGTCAGGTCGCGTGACGGTAACAAATGGGACAGTTACTCACGACCCCCCTTCGAAACATTTCTTATATGCCAGTTATTACATTTTTACCGAGAAAATCGCTGGGAGCTAACAGATTTTACCCCACAAGATGGAGTAGATAAGAATAATAAAACCAAGGGCTCAAATGTTTATGATAATGTTATGAACTCTAAGGAAGAATGGGAGCAAGAAGGAAATGAAAATACTACAAAGTATTACTACAAAAGTTGTAAATACTCACTGATGAATTTAATTTTTAGTTCATTAACTTATCTATTTTAATATTAATATTTATTACATTTTAGCATATAAAATAATTCTCTTTATTCACAGCAATGCGAAAACGTAAAATTAAATAGCACCAAACCGGTAAATTCACAATATTTTTATGCTTCAATGAATATCGCCTTCAAGAAAGATTTTAAAATAAAACAATCAGTTTTCGATTCGCTAACAAATTGTGAACTGATTGTATCCAATCACCGGTAACGCTTTATCTTAAGACACATCGATTTTTCCTTAAGCGAGAGGAGACGTATTACAAATTATATAATTTGTCTCCCCGAGGAGCTATTGATCAGAATCAGCGCCATATACTCGGGTAGATTAGTCTCTGGGGCTCAAACTTATGTGGAAGTAATAAACTTGTCCGACAAACCATTTCGGCAACACGACGTAGTATCATTATCATCTGAGTACTTACGTTCATATCCAATGTATTCGCTTGTTAATTAATCATTCTAAAGTAGTTTGGGAGATAAGTTATTAGTCGAATGTAATAACGGTGACGGCACATAATTATGAATTAAAACTCTTTCGTCTCCTTTTTAGGACTATATGTTTAATTACACCTAGAAGACACTAGATATATTTAATACAATATATCATCATTCAATAAAATATTCTTAGCTATAACCTGAACAATAAATACAATCTTTGCCTTTTCTTGTTTGAACAACTCCAGGAACATGAAAAAGTTGTACAAAAGTTGAGACATTTTTTTAGATTTATGTAAAAAACTTAACCCATTTTTCATTGCTCCGGATCTTCCTCATTGCTCAACGATTATGTTTTTATTTAACTTTGTGTACTATCCGTTTCAGAAGATTTCCCGATATGTATTGTACAAGTTTATCTTTCTTGACACAATAATTTTCTACGTCTTTCGTAGTTTAAGTAATCGTTATATTTTTTCATTTTTGTGGTGGGATGTGAGCGTGGTGGCCAAAGGAAGATCTTTCGACCGAGAGAGGTATGTATTATACTCGGTCAGACCGAAGCCCACGTAATTTCAGCTGTCGTATATACCGTGTTTCGAAACCTTCGATAGCGCGATGCAGGATTATCACGCTTAATGTGGGTACCGCCACAATGTTGTTTAATAGTATTTTTTCGTTATTGGGATAGATTTTAGTATATAAAACAACATAAATTGATAATAATAATTTACAATATATTTGTTCATAATTACGTATCTATTTAAAAGTAACTCGACTAGAGAATATTCGTTGTACCCAGAATGATGTTATAGACTAGTCGATATTTCGTTTTTCCGTAAATCAGGCACCTTTAGTTGAAAATGTCTATTGCAATCACAACATACTGGACCGCCTATTTCTTCTTTTGAAATGCAAATACTCTTGTAGATGTCCATAGGGTTTTTCCCTTTTTCAAAATTTACTGGAATTGAATAAATAGCTTCGTTGTCCGAATAAATATTTTCTTTTCTTTTAACTATATCATAATTCTTTTTAATCTTAGCGCTTGAATAAATATCTTGATTCGGGGACCAGCCGTCGTGTTTGATTTCGTTGTTTTTCACGTTATACTTATTAATTATGTTATTGAACGTAGTTGTGTCTACGTCGTAATCATATTCTGAATTATCGTTGAGTGAACGCTGCGACATCCAAATATATCTCGACATAGGCTCCTCTGGGCCCCATAATCTTGAAGGACGAAAAGCTGACTTGATTTTCTGCAAATAAATTATATATGTTAATGAGCTTATGTATACTTCAAGCAGTGGCAATAATAACAAAATTTGTCATGGTAAGGACAGCCATAGTTTTAGGCATCTAGATATTTTCGTGGACTAAAACTTAAAAAAAAAATGGACGCTTCACACTATATTAGTCTGGTGCTAAGTGACCGAGGACTTATGTTACCAGGTACCAGGTACCAGACAATAGAAATATAATATGTAATACTTTTATACTATACATATATAATTAAAATTTTTATAAATTGATACACATCCAAGACCCAGGAACATGTTTTTTGCCAAATTATTCAAAGATTTGAAAAATACATCCTAGGTTATATTAACGATTATTACAGATTAATGTTAGAAAAGAGCTAAACAACGACATGACACGTACCGAAAGTAGATTAAACTGCTCCTCCTTAGCCACTGCAATACCGGCCAGTATGATCATGATCACTAATATTCCAATCAGCACTCCACCAAGTGGCCATAACGTCTGTCCGTTTCCCCACGTTACTCGAAGTAAGGACCTCAACCACCAACCCGACACGCCCATCAGGAGGATCGGCGTCAACCACCACATCATCAGCCAGAACCAGGGCAAATGCGTTCCCGTGATAAACTCTATGTCGACTGAGAGGTAGAATAAACCTGAAAATGAAACATTTGAAAGCAGCAAAATGGCTTTAGGTACTTCATTTTAGTTATTAGGACTTTTGCTCGATGAATTTGACATATATTTCTTTGTATCAATCTAAGGGTAAGTACCCTTAATTTCTGGTTTAGTAAACATTTCGATTGCTGTTTCAGTTTTAGCTATTGTGAAAACTGCTAAATAGTCAGGCATTTCTTTCTTATTGATTATACTATTCCGACCGACTCCGACTATAACCGACTCCAAAAAAAGGAGGAGGTTTCTCAATTCGACCGTATATATTTTCTTCTTTTATACAAACTAGATGATATTTTGATTGTACTTGCAATTCAATAGTACTTTTATTCTTCTACATTATTTTTGCTTGTTCAAAAAGAAGAAACTTACAAGTAATAATTTTTTTCATACCTCTGTCAGTTAGATACCTTTTTGTTTTCAGGCAATTTACCATAAAGACAGTTACGGGTAAACACCAAAAGAACTTACCATAAATAAACACGAAGCCTACAACTTCCACGACGGTGGTAAAAATTGCTAGAACTGGCAACACTAGGTCATCCAAGATGGCCGCCGCGTTGAGACCCTGAGCCAATATGGCGACCGTGACAGCAGTGCCCAGGGCGGAAGTGGCTGCTGCGAAAGTCCGCCAGTTCTCGCCAGCAATACGGTTCAGCTTGTGGTAGACTGGATAAAGAAGTGTTAGCTGAAAGACAAGTATGTACGTAAAGTATGTATGTACAGTAGTATCTTTAGTTTGATAACATTTTGAAATATATTTTTACTCACAAAAGTATTTACTAGTTTAACTATTTTTTTGATAAAATGAGCTTATATTTATTATAATTAATGTAAGGACTTCAAAAGTGCGATCTAAATATCGATTTTGCTCATTGGTATTTACAGCTATAAACAGGGTTATTTTATTACTAAATTAACAAACAATTCAAAATTCCATATAACTTCAAACATACCATAAAGTTGTGTTTCATTAAATAAATTACAATATCTAAGGAACTGATAAACGATGACAGTATCATACATAATAATTTCTTTGAAACCCTTGAATAATATTGTAATTGGCTTGGCAACAGTTCCACATGGTAATTTTAATAAGCAAAGCGAATGTGGCAGCAGCCTGCAAGGTTTTCACGACTTTAATCTCTAAGATTCTGGCTGAAGATTGTGCTTATTCCTAATTATATTGCAAAACTTCGTTGAAATATTTTATAACTTAATTAGTTTTGTGAAAAGAGCCAGCGCAAAATATGTTAGGAACGCGGTGATTACGTACAAATTGGCAAGCGTAATTTCTATAGGAATCCAAGTTTTATGCAGCACTTAATTTTACATGTTACATAAAACTTTATCTTTAAATATATTAAATTCTTGCCATTGTGACTAACAGTTTACCGGAGGCCCAACTTCCCTAATACCCCTATCCCTATTCCCTCATAAAGGCCGGCAACGCACTTGCGACTCTTTGGATGTTACGAGTCTCCATGGGTGACGGCAGTTGCTTTTCATACGTCCGTTAACCCGTCTGCTCACTTGCTCCCTAAATATCATTAAAAAAATAATAACGTACTCGCAACTTTGCTTAGGCAATTTGAGTGCTATGGGGTTTAAGTGGGTAGACCTACTTAAAGAGTTCCACGACCAAGGCCTTTGTTCCATTCCACTGCAGGCCCCATTTTCACACGGAAAAGGCGTTGGCGCCTTAGTTTTGACTCTTAACTTACCAGCGTGATAATTCCCGATGCGAAGACAACTCCAAAGGCCAGTAAAGGCCAAAGCTTTGGTCGTTTTTCCGCCACCGACGACTGATAGATTAAAACTAAAATGGCTATAAAACTCCTGTCGCTATCACCTCCAGTGTTTATGGACTGCCACAAAAATACCCACACCCATCCAGACAAAAAGTTGGTTATTATTACGAATGTTGATGTCCTGAAACAGAAATAATGATGTCTTTAGTTTTGAGAAAATCTGGGAATGCTTGCCTGCGGGTTCTAAGAAAAATTCGTATAAGAAATGTAGCTAAAAATATCGCAATATATTATTTTCAAGTTCTTAGTATTTTATTTGGAACAATATCCTTTTAAAGATGCATCGTCCAATTTTGATGGAACTCAAATAAAATAGATAGATGTAACTTCGATGAAATATTCGAAGTGATGTTAATAAAATTGTTCGTTTTTCAAAGCTACCATAGGAATTGAATCACAAAAACTATGGTAATTTTGTTACGTACTACCACTACTAAACCTATACACATAAGTCGGCCTCAATCTGGATCTCGGCGATCAACGAGAATCCAGTTCACTTCAGTAAAAAATTTATACTCAATTCAGCGTAAGTTGGCACAAAATTTCATACAATATGTCAAAGATTATGTGAAATTCCATGCCAAGTTATTTTAAACAGACACTATTATGTTAGAAGAACGCGCCGCTCTCGCCGCAACGTCGCATCGTCGAAATCCACTATGAGGCCTTCTCATCTTAGTCCAGACTAGTCTAGTCTAGAGCCATAAAAGAGATTTTTTCGTAAAAAAATAACTTACCACCGTACATCAGCATACTTATACAGCGTTCCACCCGAGCTGACCAAGTACCCGCTGACAATGTGTGACGACAGCAACGCCTGCACCATCGCGCTATGCCAGATGCCAGGCCGTACCAGCGCCGACCAGTACTCGCTGTCGAGCAGTGACGTCAGATTCTGTGTGCGAGACACGAACGTGCAAAGGCCGATCCCTATTACTATTATCATAGGCGATAGTATAATAAGTGACGCCTTCAGTGACTTCTGGAGGTAGAGCAGCCTGAAAAGTAAGAGATTGCTATTGTATGGCCTGGGTTATATGCCTTAGATGTATATAAGCGCCTTAACAATGTAATTAATGAAAATGTAAATATTAAAAAAGGTTCATAGGCAAACCCATACGATTTAATCGCAAAGTATCGAATTCACTCAATAAGTGATGTACTATCAGACAAGTTGAAACAGACACAGATCATGGATCAAAGTATTTTTGTCGAGTTATGTCAAATCCAGACGACAGATCACGGCTTACATGTTCCGACCAAATGACGTAGATCCGTCAACTGGCTCTCTTTCAATTTCCCCCAATACACATATACACATAGTACATATTGAGTGGTCATAAGACGATCAAATAAAGTGCGTCGACCAGGTATGTATTTGCCTATGAATCAATTTCTTTGATAGTCCTATATATATTACGGTACTAACGTACATTATTATATACACGGTATTCCACGAAAAAGCTACTTTTTAGTCAATTACATAGCAACCTTCGGATAATACCCGAGGAACTTTACGTCACCCTAAATATTTCAGATATCGGGTAGCGCTCAATCTATCGTAAAATACATACGTAACGGCAAATGTTGCCAGTCACTTGATCAAGGCGATGATCTAGTAGTTTCTTAGTAGAATTACGCGGTATAGTTTCCTAGATAGTTTAACATAACGATATGATATTATTATGATGTACAATAATACCTTAGAAACTATAATAGTAAAGTGGGTGATCGTTAGATGAGTAATAGCCGTGGTTTTACTCATTACATTACAGAAAAAAAAATACACAGAACTTAATAAAAAAAACTATATGTTTTAAGTACATAGTGAAAGTGTAGACAATTGTATCTTACTGCTTCAGGGCTAATTAATTAGTGAACGTTTTTGCGTAAACGTTGACAAGGACATGTTTGGTGTCCCGTAAGTTTACTATTAAATATGTTTTTAAGTAATTGAGTGCACCTACTGTTGTTTCTTGGTCTGGAAACAACAGTAGGTACACACATTTTTTAAATGAAATGTTTCTATAATAATGTTCACTTCGATTTTTACTAATTTTATCAATTTACACGACCGTTTTGGTGATTTTTCTTCAAAATTAAGAAATCGAAGTCAATTGAAATATTTTCAAAAAGTGTATGATAAAGTTAGTTTGTATAATGTTAATATATTTCAATAAAAAAATATCTATAAAGTCTACTTTATTATATACTAGTTGATGCCTGCAACTTCGTTGCGTAAAAATTTGGAAGACACGGGAAGTACATTTTCTCTGGATAAAAGTGTCCTATGCGTTCCCTAGACTTAGTAGCTATTAAATAAAAAAAATTAGAATCCGTCCGGTAGTGCCAGAGATTAGCGCGTACACACAGACAACTCTTCTTTTGTCGATTTATATTCTATTACTTTTTCTAAGCCCACCACATTGATTAGTTTGTAAAAATATTCATTGTACAGACACACCGATTTCACCAGTTTTATTATATGTATATAGATTAAAGTTACTCTCAACCACCTTTCCTCGTCAGTCGATCTCCCCCTTTACTAACAATCATGAAATTGTCCCCTCAACAAAAGTATAGTCAATTTATATTTACCGCGTTATAACTGCTTATAAAAACTGTATAATAGTATTATACTTACATAATGGGCACGAAGAACCATAAAACGAATATAATAATCGCCATTACGCCGAGATACTGCGGCTGTTCGGTGAATGGCGCCAAAAATGTCGAGCTGAAAATTGTTAATGATATATTTTTATGCCAATTAACATTTATTTATGCCGGCCGGAGTATAATTTGATGAGTATTTAGCATGGTAATGTTTTGTTTGCGCGCAATGTTTTGAATTGAATTTTATTTGACTTTTCGTATAAGTTTCGTGATATTCGTGTAACATTTCATAATATTTTAGCTACGAGATGAGTTTGAAAGTCGTAATGAAATTTGTTATAATTTCCTAATTATAACGAATTTCATTACGACTCTCCGTACTCATATTATGGAATTTTGTATCTGTTTTTGGAATTAGTTTATTTATTTATTTATGGAAAATGTTACCAACAGCATAATATGCATTTAAGATTTACAAACAATAGATAAATATAGGAATAAATTTTAAATGACCGATGCACACACATTTAAAGGCAACACAACATTTATTAAACAAAGTCAACAGCAACATGCAAATTTAAAATTCATGATATTTCAATAATAATTATAAACAATAAATTAGCATATAAGAGTGATACATTAGAAACTAATAATAATAAAAGTAAACTAAACTAATAAAACTTTTTTTTTTCTAAATTATCCAATATCTATCTTATGCGTGGCTGTTCTTATTATCTCTACTAGCCTTATAAGTGACTCAGACACATGATATTGATGTCAGTAGACCTTTATTCCATCCAATGAAATTTAATTACCAGAGTTGATCCTGGTTGGTAATAATTGGCTTCCGACTCAGTTTTAGTGCCTCTACCAGTCAGACATTGTTAAAATCAGGCCTATTACTTTTAACTTTTATTACACTGAAGCCCACTGAAGGCCAATTTCACCAAAAAATCGTGACCGAATTTCGCTTCAAAATAACCCTCACTGGATATTTTTTTCATGTCGAAAAGAGATCTTGAAAACTTTTTTTTATAAACATTTGATTATAACAAAAACAAAACCGTTTCGGGAAGGTACCTATACTAATTGCCAATTGAATTTGTAGCCGATAGTTGTTGCTTATTACATAATGCTATTATGGCAGTCATTGCCACTATCACTTAAATATTACAACATTATTTTGTACATACATACTGTCACAAAATTATTTTTTTCAATCAACGGCAGAATGATGCATCGCGCTATGTGATGATGACTGATGGAGTATACCTCGCGCGGTGTCAGGATCTTCTATTGTGGACCCCACGCATAGCCCCACACAATCCCACAAGTGCAGGGAAGTTGAATCAGAGCCAGATTAAGGATCTCAGTAAGTTGGTCGAGTTATTTATAAAACTGGTTTCTGTCGTTTTTTTGGGAGTAGAAAATCACGGCTTACATGGAATTCACATATTTTGACTGAATAACATACCTAACTCTGTTTCAATTTCCCAAATGTTTACTAGATAGTAACCTAACCTAACCTGGATAGGTTCACACAAAAATGTTGCAGCAGTTTTTTTATGGCAAACATACTATCATATAATATTTTTTTCCACTTCATTAATATTTTACGAGATTTAATTAAAATGATAAACAGCAAATCCGTCGGCCTGCTATTCATATTATAATTTTAAAATAAATGTTAACTATAATATAATTAAATTTTAAATAAATATACTTATAATATGAATGGCAACCCAACGGATTTGCTGATGTTTATCCTTTTAATTTAATCTCTCGTATTATATGTCTATTTAAATCGAGGGGTTTTCAATTACTTTATACTATTTCAAGTCATTTTAGCGGTACGTTGTGGGTTTAAAAAAATATATTTTGTTTTTATTATTGGCTATCCTTGCTGTAAATTCTTCTCACAATCTCAACTCCGTTCATTGGCTCGCATTCTGTACTTTTTTTATACTTGATGCAATTTCCTGGCGTTTGCTCTAAATCGTAACGGTGAATTACTTTTACTTACGTAATAAGTAAACGTCTATCATTTGTAACTTCCACCTTTACTTATATAGATATTGCTATATGCATAACATTTATGTAAGAAAATGTTTAGTGGGTTATGAGTTGTTTCCACCGCAAAAAGTACATTTACTTGTAGAGAAAGGTGAGTTAAGAACTCATTGGATGGTAAGGTACATTTCTCTAATGTCTGAACGCAATTTGTTCGGTGATAGGTATAAAGTAGGCTTGATGACTTAAAAAAGTATTTTTAGTAAAGAAACTAACTTAATTTCGTTATAACTTACTTAAAACATTCAGTTGCATTCATTTTGTTCTCGTATCCATTCTGAAAATAAAATATAGAGCTGTAGCATAACATAATTCATTTTATTATTAAAAGAATAGCTTTAACCCGCGACTTTTTCGAAGGTCACTCGCTCAATCTGATATCAGTCTTATACTGACGCCAAAATGATAACTGAAAAGGGCCACAATATTTAAAAAATGTCTGTCCGTCATTCCACCTGTAAGACATATTTTATCCTGCTGTCATTCGTGACCAAACTGGTGTACTGAACTGATGCTAAATTGAGCGTGTTAACGCCGCCTTAAACACGATTAAAGTGCTAAACTTAATTTTTTATTGAATGTGCTGTTGAGGTAAGATTAACTATTCTTAATCTAAAGTGTTTTCCGTTAACCGCCATCAGTTTCCTGTCTTTGTCAACATTCCAATTATCTCAATGTTTTTTCCGTTGTAACAAAAGAAGTTGTTTTATTTTAGCCGAGTTTCAAAAAAGGAGGAGTTAGAAGTCGGTTTTAATTTTTTGTAAGACAATAATTTGTTTTATCTTTTGAACGGAAATTTTGCGGTTGAAGTAGATCGTATGTTCAAAGATGGATAACATCAATCAAAACCGGATTTGATATTATACTGGTATTATGATTATTATTTCAAGTA
The DNA here is from genome assembly GCA_026546445.1 of Cyclargus thomasi. Classification (NCBI taxonomy): domain Eukaryota; kingdom Metazoa; phylum Arthropoda; class Insecta; order Lepidoptera; family Lycaenidae; genus Cyclargus; species Cyclargus thomasi. The sequence goes on along the minus strand of JAOTAV010013167.1, from coordinate 1,941 downwards.
ATAATCATAACATTTGTATTATTTTTATTATTTAAAGATATACGTCATGTAGTACATAGCAATCTTGGTTTTTTCCATAATTTCTGGCACACACAGCAAAACTGTGTAACAAAAGATTTAATAACCCCTTATTTATAAAAATATTTAAAAAATGTTTAACTAATCCCTTTATTTTGATTAGTTGTCCCTTTCTGTCGTGAGACGTTTTTAATATTCCAGAATGAGACGGCGAACCTTGATCAGTTAAGCATTGCTTACATATTTTCATGAATAAGGGGTTAGTGTAATGAACTGTAACTAGCATTTTTGGACCAACACGACCTACAAACCTTCAGGATCAGATACCCTCTTACAAGGCAATGCAACTATGTACTTTGATGCTGCGAATATCCGTAGGCAAGGATAGTCGCTTTTTATCAGATGACACTTTTACTTGTTTAAAAAAAAATACTACGACATACAATTTAGTTATACTTACGACGGTAATTTGCAGTTTTGTGCAATCCCTCAAAGGGAAAGATCCCTTCCCGATCCAAATGATATAAGCGGCGGAGAGAGCCACGTAGATCATGCTGTAGGCACAGCAGAGGTATGACGTCAGCAATCTCAAGTGACCAACGCCTGGAATCATTTTAGTAGGAAGGTGAACAATGGGTGACATCAATCTTGATTCTATGGAGAGACGATTCTATACGGGGTAAAGGAAACGCCTTGCCTAAGGGCTCTGGAGCCGCAAATCAGTTATTTGAAATGTAGTGTTAATTCGAAATTGTCACCTTTATACTTCTACTCAGTCTTTAGGATCTTCGCGGCCCGCGACGGGTGACCGCGGCATGCTTGTTTCATGTTTTTACTCGTCCGTCGCACGGACGAAAGCCTTAATACTTAGAAAGAGCACGCGCGGCTACCCGTCGCGTCGCGGGCACATGCTTAATGCAGCAAAGCGCCTTTGATTTACGAAATGATATTATGTATATCAATCAAATGAATACTTACAAAATATTTACCTCGCAATATAGGGACAGCTCTCCACACTCCCACGGGGTCCTGCTGGCTTAGCTGGCCCATCGCCAGCTGCAGCACCGCCGTGGACACCCCGACGGCCAGCAGCCAGAAAGAGTATACCACTAAGTAGGGCAGCTCCCCATACTTCCCCGCCTCTCTCGGTAGCCTTACGGTGTTGAAGAGAGTGAGCGAGACAGCTATAGTGCATATTTGCGTGCTGATTACGTTGAATATTCGTCTGAATGTCTGCGTAAGAAAGAAGTTGTTTAGTTTACATATGTGATGCTGATCACAAATATGAGGTACAATATCCATACTAATATTATAAATGCGAAAGTGTGTACCTGTCTTTTACCTCTTTACGCCTAAACTCCAGGGCAGATTTCTTCAGTATGGAGAAACTTTGCGTCCCGGGGAAGGACATAGGATCGGTTTTATCCCGGAAAAATATACGGTTCCCTTGCGATAAACTAATTTTGACGCAGCGAAGTTGCGGGCATCATCCAGATAATAATTACAATCACTATTTAGTAAAGACTATAAATCCTTTTCATCAAAATACTATTATTAGAATCGTCATTATCCTTCAATGGATTATACAGGGTGTAAAAAACCAAGTAAAAAAAATAATACTTGGATGTGTAAGAGTCTCTGGTGTCATTAAAAAATATAATATATTAAACAGCATTTTATATAATTATAAAAATCCTTCTTAAGGTAAACATAAATTATAATAGAAACGAAATTATAATTTAGTAGCTTTTGCCCGCGACTTCGTACGCAGATAGGACGATTTTGACGAAGTTTTCTGTCGGCATTCAAGGGGATGTGAGAATTGCTTAGATTCACAAACCAAGACGGACAGGACAACGTCCGTCGAGTCCGCTAAATATAGTATAATATTATAGCACAGGAGTCTAATTTTATCGTTCTTAC
>JAOTAV010013156.1:0-26021 GCA_026546445.1 Cyclargus thomasi | reverse complement strand
CAGCCAAATCTGTTCTGCCGTTCTTGAGTTATAAGTGGTGTAACTAACACGACTTTCTTTTATATATATAGATTACAGATGTTTAACAGTTCATTAGGGTCAACTAAGGGTCGATTCGCACTGCAACATCGCGAAGCATACGATGCATTAAATGTGTCATAATAATTGAAAATAATTTCTATAATTAAGCTAAACATCAATATTAATACGATATATTTTTACTACACATTGTTTGCATCTTGTGCTGATCCTAAAGGTTGCCTTCCGATCTTCGCGGCACGCACCAGCAAAGGCATCACTCGCTAAACCAATGTAGGCAGGAAATGATACTTGATTAACTAAACAATGAATTTGTTTAATTAATAAAATTGCATTTTATTTGAATTGTTGTCGGTCACTGTCGCGAGCCTTGAGAATCGGAAAGCCTCCTAAAGGTTTTGCGTGGTAACCCCCTATAATTTCAGACAGCTGATTATATCTGACCGCGGTGCGTGGAACCTCGCGACCTTGCCGGTGTTACCGGCTAGTAGAGGAATATTAATCGTTACAGGTTACTACTAACTACAGTATACATTAATTCATCACTTCGTAGCTAATAACATAATGGTTGAACCATTAAAATAGTTTTTGTTGATATCGTTCATCATTCCATTACAAAGTTTCAGTTGTTCCGAAAATTTTATCATGAATTAAATTTATTTATTTTTGCTCAATGTACAATCAGAGAAGTTGAAAGAGATATCGATCGTGGTTCTAAGTAGTTTGCCCGGGTTATGTCAAACTCAGCAGACAGATAACGGCTTACATGGAATTGAAAGATTCCGAGAAATGTCGTAGGTCCGTCAACTGGTTCTCTTTCGATTTCCCCCGTCATACATTTTGGAATTAATATTGTAGTCAAAAATATTAAAAAACGAAAGTATTACTTCGCTATGACGTATCGTCTTTTACATGAAATGAAGTAATTTAAGAGCGGCGATCTGACAGAGCTAATCTGAATAATGGCACAGGCAACCTAGATATATATTGAACGAATGATTGAATCCACATTGATATCAATGTTGCGACTTAGACTTAGGTACATTGTATGACTATATCGGTCTATCCACTATATTTTACTACAATGTAAAACAATTGTTTATTGAAAGTCCCCTTGTATAATTGTTATACAAAATAACTTTACATAAAAATTGAACTGAATGTTTTTTATCTAAAAATTTTAACACTTCTGGGGAACGAATTCTTTCTATAATATCGCCTTAATTTTACTCTTCTTGGCGTAATAGTTACTGTGATTAAAAGATATAACATTGAAGCAAAATAATTTAACACTATTTGAGTGGTTATATATAAATATAGCATGGAAATGTTAAATAAGGATAAACCGAAACGACATTTAGTACAATACGAGTACCACCTAATATTCTACATCATAATAATATTTAAGATATGATGTTCTACTGATAACGAACTATTGTTCAAGAAAAGTTGTGGGATCATAATAATAAATTATTATATTATGTTATTTCAATAAGCATAAATTATGCGTCAGTGAAAAAAACAAGATAGCAATTGTTCAAGCCACGCTCTTTTTTAAATAGAGGCTTAAGGACCAGCGGTTTGAAATCGAAAAACTGCCGAGGGCCAAATGATACTTCATTTAATTCCCGTATTATTTTAACAAATGGTGTAATTTACTAGTAAGTAAATTACACCATTTGTTAAAATAATACGGGAAAATAGTGTTGTAAAATGTTACCAGCTTCATACATTCACGTCCTAAGGCTCCTCTTCACATTCGGCGAATATAGACGATAACACCCGAGCACGATTTGGTCAAGGGCATACTCGCCTCTGCTCACCGATATTCGTCTAAAATCGTTTTTTATCGGTGAGTTGACAAAGTACGAATACGAAGTACGATTGTATTCACGCTTGTATAATAGGGGAATTGAAAGAGAGCCAGTTGACGGAATTACGTCATATGGTCGGATTATGTCAGTTACATGTTACTTGTCGTGATCTGTCAGCTGAGTTTCATTTAACCCGACCAAATTACTTAGATCCACGATCTGTATCTCTTTGTACCCTCCTGATTGTACAATGAGAGAAGTTGAAACAGATACAGATCGTGGATATAAGTAATTTCGGTCGGGTTATACCATACTCAGCCGACAGATCACGACTTACATGGAATTGACATATTGCGACCAAATGACGTAGCTCCGTTACCTGGCTCTCTTTCAATATCCCCGATTATACAATGAGCATACCGATTAACGATCAACGATCATATCCGATTATGTTGAGTCTGCATTAAATTCCTAAACTGTAAGTCTACTTTAGACAAGGCGACGCAAATAACTAGCACCAATCGCGTAATACGATAATGTAATGAAATAATTAACGAACTATTATTAGGGTCTGTTTCATCGCTTCCAGATAGTTTATCCCCACAACTTTATTTGACAGATGTTGTATGGAGAGTCTTTAATAAAGTTGTGGATAGCCTAACAGAAACTTTATCAGTAAACGGTGAAACAGCTAGCCTTAGCTCCCTTATTCGTAAAAATATTTAAACAGTGTTCAACTAATCAAGGTTGCCTGTCACTTTCTGTTGTGTGATGTTTTTAATATTTTAGAAAAGGACTACAAATCTTAATCAGTTAAACACTGTTTAAATATTTTTAAGACTATGGGGGTAAGTCTTTTAACTTTCCTATTAGTTGAGGGACGACTGTAAAACTTTTTAATTACGCTTGATTTACTGTCGGTCAAAAGAGTTTGCGTTTTATATCCCGAGATTAGTATAAATATTTATAATCTAGATTTGCCGGGTCTTATTATTTAAATACACGTAAATTTTAATGAGGTTTATAAAGCGGTGTTTTATGGTCATTTCAGTTTCATTCTGAATTTACAATTTCAGATTTTAATTGTTCGCTTAATTAAATTAAAGATAGAAGAAAAGACAATATCAGAATATTTCTTTTATTATTCGATTTCGTATATAAAAGTGATTGATACAATTCACACTTACAGTGGTAATGGACTATTTTTTTTTAAATTATAATACTTTAGGGTATGTATGTGTCACTAATATGATACATGCTCAACCACATTAATTATTATTATCTTTGTTACACCCTGATTGTTTTTGCTACGACATACATTGCGTAGTCAATTATCAAAATGTAATAACTATGATATATGTATACACGTTTGCTTTATCCTCGTCATTGTGAGCATATTGCTTTATACATAGACCACACGAGCTAGTAGGCTAGTAGTATACAGAATAGTTAACATAACATGATGCATTAGATTTCCTCGCAGACCGCACCACTCACTCTAGTTGCTTTTAATCTGAACCGAACTATTTATTTTACTGCTCGATATTAGCCCAGTTTCTATTTATATAAAAACATGAGTCTAAATTGAACGCTATCATATTCTAATTTAAAAGTTTTTAGTGAGCTAAAAGTGCACCCAGCCCCGTATAAAGCAACACGAAATTACGCGTCTTATCGGCGGGTACAGCTGGCTGACTGTCATAGCAGAAACTTAAAACGTATGCTCAAACTGAAAACAAACTAGACCCTAGACAAGTGGTAAGCGATTAACATTTACGATAATCGCTTCGCTTGTTTTGTATGGGATTGACATATTCGAACGACGACTAGATCACGTGACTTTTCGTCAATATCATATGTCAATCCCATACAATAACAAAACGATTATCGTAAGCGATACTCGCTTGACACTTGTCTAGGGGAGCTATCAGATGCAACTTACGGACGTTGGCGTTTTTGTATGGGCTGTCAGCCACGTCCGATCAGTTTGTTTTCAGCTTTGGAGCTGTTGGGATTGACAGATTTCTTTGTTAATTTGTGGCTTTATATTTTCATTCGCAGAGGCGCTAATGTATGTGCGGACAGATTATCTCTACACATGTCTAGCTTTAGCATGATAAGTTCGATGTACAGTTGACGTATGAAATATTAGTTTGTAAATGCAAAACATATAGTAGAGGTGGCGCCACCTAGTCTGGCAGGCCGGTATCGACCGTCCGTGGTACTCGGAATTAGTTTCTAAGCCCTTTGTTTGAGCTCGCAGGTCGCTGTTATTTGCGGCATGCGGCCTTTGTCTCCACACTAGTTTTATTATTCACATTCTCCCTCACCATATTTTGAATCTTTGAACCATGCAGACAAATACATACCTTTGAACTAAAACGAAATTTTGTTACAACCGCTTTGCGCCTTCTGAGCATATATTGGGAACATCGGTCGAGGTATGCTGGAATCTCCTGTAGGTTCAAACCGCACTAAATCTCTATGGTGTTAGAACACAACCTGGACGTTATGAGTACAAAATAACTTACTGCAAGACAAGCAGCAAAACTGAGCTTTTTAAAAACAACAGCAACCATAAAATTGTATTCCTATTAATTTACAATCGATGTCATGCTTCCTTATTTTATAATGACGATTAAGGAGCTGTAATGTGACGTTGATTTAAAAGAACAGAATCAGGGTAACGAAAGGATATGTTTAGTTGATACAAATATTAACAAAACCTATTTTTTCATACCGCTGATCAAAACAACGGCGGCCGGAATGGATTGGATTAAATGGGCTTGATGCATACGTATTTCTCTTGTAACTTTTATACGCTTCTACATGCGGATAAACGTCGAAAAGACCATAAAACGGATCGTTCTAGGCTTCCAACGCACTATTTATCGATATTATCTAAGTGCGAGCATCGGTACTTGCGTCTCTCAATACGCTTATCTTTGCTCGTTTTATAACCCTATCGTCCCTACGAGCTTACGGTTTGAATATAACAATAAATAATCTATAGTTAAATGTCAAAGAGAGTTCATCAACTTATTTTGAAAAGAGGGAGAACTCTAACGAAAAATTACCATTGCGCTCACGAGAGCCGGAAAGCACTTAGCTTGTTGATATTTTTTCCGCAAAATTGTCGTGTAGCATAAGCTGTAAATTCCCACGTTGTGTCGACTTTCATTATAAACGGACGCTAGCGGGTCCCGTTTTTACGGAGCAAAAACAACAAAATGGAGAAAACTAGTACCACCTAATCTGGCAGTGGCGTAACTACACGGTGGCAAGTCGGCAAAATGACGCGGGCCCCCAGCCGGAAGGGTCCCCTCCGATCAGCCCTCTTAGACAAGTGGCAAACGATTATTTTTTACCATAATCACTTGACGTGTTTTTGTATTGAATTGACATAGTGGAACGAAAACGAATTTGCCATGGGCCCTCGAACGGTATAGTTACGCCACTGCATTCTGATTTTTCAATGTAGCATTAATTTAGTGAGTCGACTATAATTTTATTAATGGGTAGCATGAATGAATGAATGAATGAATAAAAACTAGTTATTCGAACAACGAAATTTAATATTACAAAAAACGATTATGTCCGAAAAAGCGGTCTTACTGCTTCAAGCAGTTTCTTCCCGGGCAATCTACCATAGCAAAGTATTCTCATTAAATATCTAATCAATGTTAAGCATGCACTATGTAATTGGTCAATACTCCAAATAAAATTTAAAGTAAAAAACGTTTTACGTTGAATAGTTATTCAGTTCTACAGGACCACAGTTCGATACTGTATTATTTAACAATTCACTAATTACTACTCGGCATTATTTAATAAGTAATAAAGAGGTCTATTCATTGGACACAATGCTATTAGATTGGACGAGAAGTTTGCGAGGATTGCAGCTGGTAGGAGCCATGCACACTAAACAGGGGAAGCTGGCTGAAGTGTCAATCATGAATGCTAATACGTATGCCTCGGCTATGGGATAACGGCACGAACAGGCCGGCTCTAGTAAAAAAATAACGAATTGAATTAGAAGTTGCAAACAAATATGTTGCTTAAAAATATTCACATGAATTGTATTCGTTTCATGTTTTCTATCGCTCAAATCCTTCATGGCGAAAGTCAAAATCACGTTAGACGTCAGTATCGCAAAGTGAAGCGACAAAATCAGCGTCAAAATAACTTCGGTGAATTTACCGTTGCATTACATGTTCTTGACATGCGCAATAAAGGATTTGCGCGATAGAAAACTTGAAACGAATACAACTATAAATGCAGAGATGATAACGGTACCCACGTTAATGTCATGATTCAAATTTCAAACGATGTACTTGGAAATTAAATCACTTTAGATCGGGGCAAATTTCATTATTTTCATGAAAATTAAACTTTATACTTGCGATGCGATAGCGCCCGCTACTCCGTTGCGCTAAAATTCATCTATCTCGCCGGAACCCTACATTTTATGTCCTAATTTCATTCCCGGGACTCAGAGTATCTTCATACCAAATTTCACCTAAATCGGTTCATCATTTTGGGCGTAAAGGGGTAACAGACAGACAGACACACTTTCGCATTTATAATATCAGTATGTACCTTCTCTTACTGGCAACGCTCTTCTACCTCACCTGGTTATTGGTGCTCAACAGTAAATGAGATTTCTTACTGTCTAAAGATCTCTGTGCTCATTTACCGGTACAATTTGTCGTAAATGCTACCTGTTATTGTATTTCATAGTTGATGCACTCTCCGTGTTATTAGTTCGTTCAATCGTCGTCTTGTCTCGCGCTATAATTAGACTCGAAGTGTCGCCCTTGACGAAACGGTGTAAGTACACGATTGACAATGTGTCGCGTATGCTTTTAGTGTTACAGCCACAGCGGCTTGTAAATCTTGCCAAAAATACGATAGCCATTTACAAAAGTCCGTATCGGGTAATTTTTTTGAAATATCGTCGAAGAATGATTGGGTGAATCAACTTTTTTTGTACCGCAATTTCTGCCTTTACGAGTGTAAACCGTAATCATTACTAATACCTAATTTAAATCTAATCATATATACATTATCTTAATACATAGACCAATATTATAACTGGCAATTTCAGAAAAAAAATAGTTCTTATTATAAAAACTGTATTTTTTTACTAATGACCGTCGATAGAGCTTTTTCTTCTCATTATGATGGCATCAAAATGTCAAAAACGACCAGATGTTGGTTAACGGCATTTAAGCTTGAAGACGGCAATATATGTTTACAAGCCCTGGGACAAAAAATTACCCAAAATTTGTATGAAAATATGGTTATGTCCCCTGGACCACCCACTTTATACATAGAACTGTTTTGATTTAGTATTTATTTAGTAAATTATCGGTTAAAATAGGACAAGAAAAAGTTTATTCCCCCGGTTGCATTTTTAAAAACTTTACAAAGGATTAAACTTCTGCGGGAGTATGGTTTATGTATTTCTAGCTGATCTAGCAAATTTTGTTTTGCCATGCAAACTTAAGGTAACCCTTGTCACGAGATAAAATGCACTGAATATGCAAAGCAAATTTAGTAAATTGGTAAAGCTGTTTGGTGATCTACATCGTAACATTTATGTGCTAGATAATCACTTTTGTCAGTCCATAAAATTTTCTCAGCAAATATCTCGACTTGATATGAAAATGCTATGTCCTCCAATAATACTACAGAATAAATAATAGTTATACTAATACATATACACCAAGATAAGATTAATATTATCTCATGAAAGTATTGAATAATATTTATTTATAGCTCGTTTTCGGAAGTCGGTTAAAAATAATAATAAAAAAACATAACCTAAACGCAATTTCGTAACGCAAAATATTACAGTTGTACAGTTTTATACGGAAGTTTAACAGCGTGTTCTGTGCTTATGTGCTTCAAATTCAATAAAATATTTCTTTTGTAAAATAGGTCACTTAGGCCCAGTTTTACAATCCTTAAGTGTAAGCACTTATGGACTTTATAATATCATGTGTGATACCTACTCGCGTTAACATAAGAAATCATGATCTGTTTAACACTTTCTGATAAGTGCCGTATACAGTATACACAACTTGTCTGACAGAAGAAATGTGGAGGATCTGTCAAATAAGTTGCGTATAGCCTATTCCACACTTATCACGAAGTGGCGATACTGGCCCTTAAACTTGTAAGTACACTTACATATCGGTGCATATTGTTCTTTGTTCGATGTCATTACAACTACTTATGAGTATTATGACATATAGCTCCATATTATTGAACTCTTATACTGGTATTTTAATAATACAAAGCCTTCGTTTTTATTACTTTATTCCGGTGTTCGAAACCGCAGGAGCATAACAGCTGCTCATTCTCAGACAATAACTAGAAAATGGCTGCCGATTGTGTTACAGAAATACTCGTGTAGATTAAATTACAAATATTACATAAATTCATTTTATAACGGTCACTTATAGTATTGATTATAATCAATCATAAATAAACTATACTATATTATAATTTACTAGTTGACCCCGCTGACGTTGTCCTGCCGAGCTATTTTGTGAATCTAAACCATTCTCAGATCCCCTTAGACACACACAAAATATTTCTTCAAAATCGGTCCAGTCGTTTAAAAGAAGTTCAGTGACATACACACTCACAGAAGAATTATATATAGTAAGATGTATTTACATACTTTTTCGAATGAACGAAGTTGTAGTATTACAAGGGAGCATTTAAATAAAAGGTGAATTGTAATGTTTTACTAGTTTTCTGTGTCACTAGTTATTATGTATACTGTGGTGTTACCGGCAGTTTTTAAAATAGAGAAAATATACTACAGTTATTAAGGTACAACTGAAACTTATGACTTATTGGAATTTTTATATTGATTCATTTTTTACTTTAGTGACTGTTTATGTTGTATTCATCACATTGTATTAATTCTAATTTCGGCCTCGGAAAGGGGAATTTAATCATACTAGAGAGTGTTTATATATTTTTTCTTAATTTCATTTTCAGCGATGCTACTTTTACAGTAAACTCTATGCAAGTGACACAAACACAACCTAAAGCATTATCACTTACTTTTGTTACACCCTGTATATAATTCTTGTGTGCATTGTGTTCGTCACTAAACTTCTCCCAAACGACTGGACCGATTCTAATGAAACCTTTAGCTAAAGAAATGATTATTATTTTGATAATAAACACTTAAATGTATAGTATTGTTGTTAGGTCTCTTTATACACAATTAAAATACTTGTATATTTTATCATAAGACATAAGATATTCAACTATTTTTCTAAGGTTTTCCTTGTTCTTTCTCCTGTATGCTTTGTAGAGAAAGTAACATATCCCTCTCTAGTCTGTACAAACAAATCATCAATCAGTATAACAAACAACCAGCTTCTTTTATCAAAAAATAATAATTTTATGTTAGAAGTAAGATATTATAATATATGGAAAGACACCGATATGAAAATTTTATGACTCGTTTAAGTGCTAAGTAATATTATAAATACAAAAATATGTTTGTTAGTCTGTTACCGTGTTTCTTCACATTTAAACTCGTATTACTTATCTTACATAATTTATAATGACCCAAAAAAGAACAACTATAATAATATTAATAATCATTATTATTTATATTTCCAACAGGTACTTCTGACCTGATAAGCTGTATAAGGTCAGAAGTACCTGATAATGATTTTTTATATTTCTTAGTCATGTTATATACAACACAATCGGAAGACGTTACCAGCTTACATGTCATACAACTGTCTAAATTTTTGTCATTTGTCATCAACTGTCTAAATTTTTGACTGGTACCGACTTCAAAATTTTCAAGATTGTGTACGGAAATAGGCTGATGCCTCACCGAATTCTGAAACAGGCACTAATAGAGAATAAATATTATTTAATACTTTTTAGTTTCTTTTCATTATTTTTTCCTTTGGAAGTCGGTTACATTTTTTTGTTAAAAATAATTATTATTTCAGCGTTTTTAGTCATCCAAAATTATAGTGCCTATACCTATAGAGAATCACTACGAATGATACATTTTTTATGCTATTTAAGGAGCAAGGGACAGTAGACGGGTAACCTTATGGAAAGCAACTACCGTCGCCTATGGACACTCGTAACATCCGAAGAGTAGCATGTGCATTGCCCGCCTTTTTATGAAAGAATAGGGCAATGAATGGGCAGTGGCGGCAGGATTATTCCAATGAGTGTACAGCGAGGTACTCAGCCATAGGGTAAAAGACCGGCAGAACAACGTCCGTCGGTTTTAATTGACTAATAATTAAATTTTTCATTCGTAAAAAGGACTTTTGAACAAACAAGACGTCCAAGTTCATAATGCAAGCAACGAACTGTTTTTCAGCCAGTATGGAGCGCACGCGCCTGATAATGGGAATAGGGATTAGGGAAGTTGGGTCAACGGTAAACTCACTTACTGGACGAAACACGGCACAACGCCGTTTCACGCCCGTTTTTTGTGGGGCCGTCGAAACTTTTTCTTATTCGTGTCGAAGCATGGCTTCCCCACGGCAAATATTATCTTACTAATATAATAAAGTTTGTAAGTTTGTGGATTTGTGAGTTTGTGAGTGTGATGTTTTTGTGAACACTTTTGTGATGACGATGATTATGAATATAATTTATGTTGCAGTAGCATATGCTTTCAGTTCTTAAAACAACGTCGAAAACCCCAAAATCGTATCTGTAAGGAATCACGAGTTCTCTTAGTACTTTCGGAACCATGGTATACCTTGATACCAAACTTACTTTTTGGTAACATATATGTAGAACGCTTCTAAGAAAATCAAAATCACTATATCTTTCACAGCCGAACATATAACATCCTCGTTTTTGGAAGTCGGTTAAAAATATATAGAGCGAATAGTTAAAAACTGTGGTATTTTAGGTATAAGTGAATTTTTATCGCTAACTTAGACACAAAAAAGTTTTTAACCCAGAAAAAGTGTTCCATTTACGAATCAATGTAAGTCCTAGGCAAACGTCAACTATACAATGAATTTTTATTATCACAATGTAAAAACTTTATTGTACGTTTTAAATATTTAATATGTTCGTTATTACGTCACCCGCGCGTCGGCAGTATCGTGCATGAAGCTCGCACGGAATTTAATCATGTACTTACTACTTTACACAAATCGCTCCAATCGATGGATAGTGTGTACTCACCTTACACGATTCTACGAACACACCCGCATTGCGTTATATCACAATAGACTTAACGAACCAGTCAGCCGACTTTAAACAGACTAATCAGCGCAGGTACGGCTCTAATCGGCAGTAAGCAAGCTTTGAATGACTGAACAACGCAGAGTCACAGCGATTTCCCACTGGTATATACTTGCCGTGAGAGTGCCTTGCTTGGCACGAATGGGCCAGCTCAGCCGAAATGATACCGGTGGTATAAACAGACAAACCTTACAGAAAAACTGGCGTGAAACGTCGTTGCGTTGTGTTTCATCCAGTAAGTAAATTAACCGGTGGCTCAACTTTCCTTATCCTCTTACCCTATTCTCATTCCCTATTCCTTAATAAAAAGGCCGGCAAAGCATTTGCGACTCTTTGGATGCTACGAGTTGCCATGAGCGACGGCAGATGCTTTTCATCGGGTAACCCGTCTGCACGCTTGCCCCCTAAATATCATAAAAAATATAACAACTCATAAATTTCAAAAATTATTCTAAGTGGGCATACTGATTTAGTCTTAGTATGTCTATTATGCTTATATCCTTGCTAAGTCAATAACGTTTCTGTGAATTGCAGTAAACTATAAAGATATTATAGAGTTCATACTTTGTATAATCGTAGTTTGTGAATACCTTTCTATGAAATAACGTAATGTTGCCGCGTTATATGGAAAACTACGTTCATCGACCGATATGGAGTTAATTAACTTTAGGGGCATTACAAAAATATATACAAATATCTTTATTTCGGTGTACTCTGGTCCATTGGTTAGTAATACAAAACTTACAGTTTTAGTTTTATTTATATATTTTATCATTCCTGCGTGGTGTGTTTGTGGAAAAACTCCTTCGAAACTACTGGACGATTTTTGATAAAACTTATTATGTATATTGTGTTATGGGATTTGAGACCAAAATCGGCAGAACAACCTCAGAAATCGACCACACGGGTATTTCCCTTGTCTTCAAATGTGACGTCTCCTGAAATATATAAAGTTTTGAAAGAGGTTGACAAGAGTTTTTTGATATACGAGTACAATCAGAAAAGTTGAAACAGATACAGATCAGGTATCTAAGTAATTTGGTCGGGTTATGTCAAACTCAGCCGACATATCACGACTTGTATGAAATTAAGATATCCCGACCAAATGACGTAGGTCCATCAACTGGCTCTCATTCAATTTCCCTCATTACACAGAGCCGATGATGTCAAAAAATAAACAAGGCACGGGCCATATTCAGTATTAAACGTCCAACTTCAAATATTATTCTTTAATTTCCTTGTTTCGGGTGCCCCTGAGACTTTGCAGTGTCACTCGCCTATTAATGCCTTAGAGAGCCAAAGTAATAATTTATTATTTGATCCTTTGTTAAAACCTTAAGACATTTAATACAAGAGAATTATTCAAAGCGTTGTTTTAATAAAATATTGTTTTTGAGTAAGCTTGAATATTGAAATCTAAATGAACATTTTGAAAATCAAAATAAAATACCTAAAGTTGCAACGGATCATCGAATAAACATTGATTCGCGTGTTTTCATGCTCACTGTAAATAACCTAATTTGTTTGCAACAGTACCCTAAACCCTTCCTTACGTAGCTGTCAGTTCATTAACGAGTGATACATAATAATATATACAGGTACCAACAAACCGCTGTACCAAATTATACCTCATTTCTATAGCAATAAGGTTGACATGGACTGCCGTGTCAGTACAGTCGTAGTCGTTACGCTAAAAATTTGCCAACACAAAAGGTGTGGTGAGGCCGATGCGATGTTTTCCGTGTTCAAATTCGCACCGAAATATTCTCCATTTTTCACCTAACCTGGTCGAAAACAATGTCGGTAGCGCCTTTGCTAATTGTTGTTTATAACTGTATAATAATATTTTAATATCCTAAGATTGTAATAAGTTTTAAAAAAGGTAATACTCCTAAGAATAATAATATTATTATTGTAGGAAACAGTTTACGTATAAATATGAACAAAAATGTGATTTTTGATAGAAATAAATAAATAAACTAGACTTTAGTAACCAAAAGAAAAATACTGGTCATGTGGTATTTTTATATTTCTTTGTTAATTACTGAAGATTTCTCTTCGAAGCATTTTTTTATTATATAATCGAGCACGGAGTTGACAGTAAAAAGGCGAACACGAAGCTTTTTGCCTAAAAATTTCTATATAACTACACAATTGGATTTATCCATATTAGATAAGTAATCCATTAGGAACGCACAAACATAATTTTGGGGTATATGATTATTATAATTATAAATATTTGTAACTATTTAGCAGAACTAATGAAAAAAATCAAAGATAATAAAATTTTACTCCGACTTAGTTGGCAGAAATAATAAAATAATTAATTAATTAGCTTATTATGTGATCCAGCTTGTACTACCATACCGGAATAAAAATAAAATGTCTGAGTTTCTGTTCCACGCGATAGTTGAAATGTTGAGTTAGATAACGCCCGTACGTTTTCTCAAGAGAATTGAAACAGGGAAAAACCTTTTAAACACAGCTGCTGAAAGTAAAGCTACGGTAGTATTTGCCGCATGTTGTTCGGTTTCGATATCTTACTGTAATGCACTTTTATGAAATCGTCAAAGTTTAGGGTTAATGTGACCATTTTTTGTCTTTTTTTATATTTAGGGGGCAAGTGAGAGTTACCTGATAGAAAGCAACTGCCTATGGGCACTCGTGACATCTAAAGAGTCTCAATTGCGTTGCCGGCCTTTATGAGTGAATAGGGATGGGGGATTAGGGAAGTTAGGCTACCGGTAAACTTACTCACTGAATGAAACACACCACAACGCCGTTTCACACAAGTTTACTGTGAGGCCGTGGTATCACTTCATTAGCAACCGTATTATGTACTTAAAATCAGAAAATGTCTCATTGGTACACGGCTCCACCTGTGTTTAAAACTGCACCCTCTCAAGTGCGGACCACGCTCTAAAATATTGATGTCGATTTAAAACGAAAAGTAGAATAGCAATTTAGTCTACAAAACTTCAAAGTTCGGAAAACTTGAAGGATATACGACTCAACAATATAAACTGCATTTTAACATATATCCGTCTAAGTCACAACGAATATCCGTCTAGTTTCTGGAAGCTTTGCAGACGAAATCGCTTTGGGCGTTTTGATGTTTTCGTACGCCGCACGCATACTAACTCGCATACATCTTTGATCTGGATAAGATCTCGGTCGGAGCTCGCGATAGCGCCGCTGTACCCGACTGTGTTTTAGATAAACTCCGACCCAATTTTAACCCACGCTAACTTGGATTTATTTAACACGTCACTTGTCAGTTATCACTAAAATCTTTTCTACATATGATGAAAATGTGCCAATCAGACTCGTGACCGAAAGGTTTTCTATGGAAGGGTAAAATTGTATTAATAAATATATTTGTTTCGATCACACACTCTAAGCCTCACCTAATCTAGGTATTTCATGATTTTTATCTAAGTTCTTAAAATGTCTAAGATCGATAAAACGTTTTTTAATTTACTGTAGATTAAAAAATATTTGGAACGAAGTAAAAAAAAATATATTTATAAATATTTAAAGTTAATAAAATATTATCATTATAATATACTATTATCATATCAGTAATTTTGACGGTTTCAAATACGTAATATAGGTCTCAAATACAAATGGCAATGTTACGTAATATATTCAAGTGAAAATTGTTATAAATTACTTTACTAGTGAATACGACATAATGTTATAGGAATAATGAGAGACTGTCTGTGTATATAATTTATGATAATACCAGCTCATACTGTATTATGATGCAATACATTCTCATATTGCTTTTTTTGTTTTTTTTTTTTAACTTTATACCCAAAGGTAAAAATACCTAGTTGCTTTTGACTGTCATACTTAAATCATCTTAACATCCAGAATGAAAAGAATAAGATCCGTGTTTATTTTGCAATTACACAACATTAAAAAGCAAGTAAATAAAAAGGTTTTACAATAATTTAAACCTTCTTATATTGTGTGATGCCAAAAATGGTATCAAGCTCAGAATAAGCAGCGATCAGCTGCACTGTTATTCTACTGAAAATATATACTATTTTCATCACTTATGATCTCTCAATATTAGGAAAGTGAACTATTTCTTAAGTATATCTGGGTATCACTCATGATATTCGTTAAATTAAAGCACTTACGAACTTGGTAATAGAAATGTTCCGCGACAAAATTCGTAATTGTATAAACTTAATAAAATTAAACTAAAATATGTATTTTATTATGAAAGTACTAAATTATTTATTTTTGTTGTTATTCAATAACAAACATATAGCAGTTTGGCATTAAGTAGGCTAACATACACATAGCGGTGTCCGAAAAACACGTCTTTGTACTTAGCTACGGCGCAATATTAATAAAGTTATATTAAGGGGACGTCACACAACATTAAACGTGAGGCTGAGGGAATATTTATACAGTGACGCTATGATACGTCACATTTTATATGATAATTGATTTAATATTCGCTAGCCAAACATGCCCTGTTGCTAACTTATATGACTTATTAATTGGGTTCGGCGTTTTAAGAATTTGATCCAACTTTTCTCTTTGATAGTTAGGTTAGCCTCAGATAATACTTATTATTAAAAAAACAAAAGATTTGTATTTTTTGCAAGATTTATTTTGAATAAATTCAAAAAAATTTCAATCCGATTTCAAAATTCTTTAACCGTTAGGTTAAAAACTGGTCTAGTGCGAGTTGAATTCCCGAAGAGTTGCGTATACAGGTAGGGTTTGACTGACGTTAAATATACGTTCTATTCCGATAAAATGTTTCCATGGGGTAAAACATTTCCACGCGGGCAAAACCGCGGGTAAATGATATGTGGTGTTTAGCTTCAAAAGTACAAAAGGACCTTTTACTGGTAAAATTATATATTACAAACTCAGACGTTCCTAATTAACTAGTTTTATTAGCAACAATAAATTGTTATTAAAACTTAATTTTCATAAACAAGTTTTCATGCCGATACACTGTTTAATTTTAATGTTTATTAGAAACGAACGAGGCAAGGCTTAATCGAACTTATAATTAGGTTAAGTAAGTTTTAGAGCAATAATAAGTTAGCAGAAAGGAGTAATAATATTGATTACGCAATAACTACGGCGAGTCCTCACGTAGGTCCGTAGCGGTCGATAGCTACGGCGTAGCGCGGCGTAGAGGGTAAGCCTCGTGCTACGGTATCTGCTATGAACTAATGGAATTCTGAAACTAATGTCTGGTTTACACGTATTAAGTAGATAAGTAGGTAACTAAATTTGAAGTAAATTTTAGGTGACTTGATTATAAGTGTATGTCCAAACGTATTTAAGTAGTTAAGCTCTTTAGTTGACTCAAGATGGACGATCAACAACGTACAGAAGTCGTAAATTCTGACATTAAATTGGCTATTGATGAGGTTTTGTAGGAATGAATTATTTAAATACCTGTTAAAAGGAGCACGACGAAAAACTGTTCCCGAATACGCCACTACACTTGTGAATTAAGTAAATTGCTCAGAAATGTACCTGTCCAAATGTGTCAAGTGATAAGCCACGCTTACTAACTTAACAGAAAAAATAGAAAAATTTCTAAGTATCTGGTTAAGTAGTAACTAAACTTTTCTTGTGTGTTTACATGCAATTAATAACTTAAAATTCAGTTACCTACTTATTTACTTAATACGTGTAATACATTAAGGCCGTTTGTCCATCGCACGTATTTTGAAACGATAAATGCAACTTTATTATCAAGGCTATAGGTTTCATCCATCCATGTCGTCGCCGATCTGAAAGATGGAAAAATCAAAATGAAACTTGTCTCCTATGTACGCATTTTATCGGGCCGGAATAATCTCGTTGTTAACGCGTGCTATGAACAAACGGCGTAAGTATTGTATAAAATTGCGTAAACTACGAAAATAGTCGGTAAAGTTGAATGTTTCTTTCATACAATACAGTAGTTTTGTATAAAAAAAATCTGTTAGCGGGGGAACACGTTCGAAATTTGAAATGTATGGTCAGAGTCATTGGCGCATGTATTCGTGTTAATGCTATGGAGTATGTGGCATATTATTTGCAACATAAAGCTTAGTGCTACAAAAAGGTGCTTAATATATGATATATTATATGTTACATTAAGCTAGTTTTTCAAGCTAGGATAGCAAGCTAGTGTTAGTAAGCTATGGTAATCTCAGAAGCATGATAAAACTCGCTTAAATTTTTAGGCTTGTAAGCTAAGCATCTAAATAACTAGGAAGTTCCTACTTCCTATCCTCATGTTTCTTGGGCATGATGCCCGGGATCCAGGGAAAACCAAACTGCATGTATGCAGTTTGGTTTTCCTTTACCGTAAAATAAAACATTTTTGATAATGATACAAGCTTATACGCGTTTATACAATTTATTTGAATTGTTACTTTACTTTGTATTATAACATGGTAAACATAACGGCTTTAAAAAAAATGTTACGTTCTTGAACGGCCTTCAATAACAAGCGATCATGATTAGGAGACGCTAATGCCGAGATCTGGCTGTAAAGGGTATAATTTACACTTCCATAGCGATAACCCTCTGCGTACTACGACGCATTCGCAGTCGACTTCGTCATAATTATATCACGAAGTCAGCTGCAAATGCGTCTGCGAACCTTATAATTTTATCAATATACCACCAATTTTATTAATTATAATGGGGACTGCAATACAGTTTTTTAAAAATTTTAGTTTTTTTTTATAAAATATATATACGCAAAAAATATGATCGTTCTATACACCGAAAATTGTTTTTTATTTGCTTATACATGAGTCCTTCTATATTCTCCCTGATATTTTTGGACTTATGGATAATATAACAAAACATTATTATTATTATTACAACGAATTATTCTTTTGTGCCAGCTAGCCTGATTGTAAGAAGCGCAAATCATAAATTCTTATTAACATCTATCTATCCGATACTAAAATAGCTGTACATTCATGATAATCGATAATTTATTCTTAATTGAAATCGATATTGAATATGTAATGAAGTTCGGTTTCGGTTAGATCGCCGAATCCGGAGTGCGATCAATACGAGCCGGGCTCTTGAAGTCTAGAATATGGGTCACAACCGTGCTGAATAATATATATGACCTACACTTTTACAACTCGACTCAATAACTTACAATAACTTATTAGATTACAATAGAAAAAAAACTACCTCAAAAAAATGGACCTAAAAGCGGACCTTATCACGTAAGCTGTGAAATATACTATATCTTTCTATCTTGTTTTTTGTAGCTGTATATTTACTAGCGGACCCGACAGACGTTGTCCTACCGATCTCGTTTAAAAAATCTGAACCATTCTCAAATCGACTAAAACACACAAAAATCGGTCTAGTCGTTTGGGAGAAGTTTGTTGACAAACACACGTACATAAGGTTTATATATATTAAGAACACGATTGTATTGCCCTCTAAAAAAGAAAACTTGTCAATGATAAGTTTTCTTATTATTGACAAGTTTTTTATATATTTTAATTATTTACCAAATATAATTATAAATGATATTGTTTGTATTCTGACTAGCTTTCCAAGTAAAATAAAATTTATTAATAGATTGAATAAACAGCTGTTTATACAATACTACGATTATTTTCGATTTTGAAGTAATGACAGGTAATGATAAACTATTACAAGTGATGTAGATTATGATGTCTAATATGTCAAACCAACACGTTTTCTTTATCGCTTTTTATAAAATTACCGAACAAAATATATAGAACTGACAAGACATTATAGAATACTTACGTTATATACTTTAAATTTTTTGCACGTCATGGATGATGCGACAACGCCATAATTATTCAAAGCATATGTAAAAGCGCATAATATTTAACTAACATCATATTCTTGGCTGCGTTATTTCGGAAACTTTCACGAAGAGTCAACGAGAATACAAAAGGTAATCAAAACACACTTTCCCAAATAAAACGCTAACGAACTAAATTTCCAACTTCATTTGTCCAAACAGTTTTAATTGGACTGTCATAAATAAACATTTCATCAAACAACGACCTTATTGACTATTGGACTTTTGTTTCTATTACAGACTATAATGATTAAATTAAAATTATTCTACTGACTTGCAGCATTCGCAGCCAATAACGATATAAAATTTATGAAAATATGAATTGTTTGTAACCAATAATTATTTTATTGTACTTGAGCATCAAGTAATTTATAAAAAAAAGTATTTATAATGTGTGCAGAGAGTTTAGTACCCTTATCTCATATGCTACACGAGTGATAAACAGACAATTAGTTAGCACAGAGAATAAGGATAAATTATCCATTCTAACTACACTTATTGGGTGTAACAAATTTGAGTAATAACATCTATTACACAGAGTAATTTTTTTGTGATTTGTAAGGCCCCTGAGACATGAGTATGCCGATACAATTAAAAAAAATAGCTTCAGCGCTGCCGCTTTCTTACTGTACTATATAAGGGAGACATAATCCTTGTATAAGTGTATATATACCTCTTTTAAAAAAATATAGTCTGGGAATATAAGTTGAACCTATGAAGAACCTTCCAAATAAAAAAAAGTTTTAGATGGTATCACACAATTGTAGCGGAGAAAAAGTTTTTGAACATTTATGAGATCTCACGTTTGTATTTCAATATAAGTTTTTGTAAAAAGTAAAATGTTATTCTTATTGAGATTTATAGGACAAAACCTTGTTTGTTATAAATAAAATACAATGTATGTAATTCAAAGTATGATTTATTTGCTATGATCAAAATCAGACTTTAAATATTCGATGGAGAGACAAAATCCTGTTACTAATATTCTAGATCTTTTATAAAAATACAATTTATTCAGACAAATAACATATCATATCTTATAAGAAAATCAAAAGATTATAAGATAATCAAGAAATTATTTATTTATTCATACACGTAATAATACTCACGATCAAGTATCATAATCATGAAATGCAATTGTAGTGCAATTTTATCCGAAAACAAAAGACTGCTGCGGAATAACGTTACTAGTAATAATAAATGCAAGGTTTAACGTATAAAAGCCAGACTATATTATCAAAAATCGTATTGATACTCCGTGGTAAACGTTAAAATCAATTCCTATTACGTAAATACAAAAACGTTGAGAAGTGAAATAGGCAATCTCGGTGGTATCAAAAAGCGTGCAGCGGGTAAGTGGGTCGGACGCGGCGGAATATGCAATAAATAATTCCACAGCGAGCCGCTAGCGGGCCGCAAAGCCGATGACTTGAAATTGAGATGCGCTCCGCTGCAGCTTCATAAACAGCTTAGAATGGTTACGTAATTTGTCTCTTTACTTTTTCTCGTGTAGTCTTTGACGTTAGATAGAAACTTTTTATGCTGCGTTCGGGGTTCGCAGTTTGTACATAATGCGTCTTTTCAACGTGGTAGATAATACTTTTAATATGACGAAGACAAAGTATCTTTGTATATTATATTATACGCATCAAATATTTTAAAAAAGTTTATGATTTTTTGTATGAGCTCTGAAAGCGTAGGGCCGATTTTGTCGACTTTAAGCGTGATTAGGAATAATGACCCTAACGCACCATACGCCAATCTCTTTATGTTATGCGTAACAATAACTCATCATTTTGTCTCAGAGCACGCGTGGTGCCGCGACGCAAAAAATTAACGAAACAACGCGCATAGTACATTAACAAATTACTATATAGATCGTAGTATGTCTGATGTGGCGAGACAAAATTAACTAACGAGTGATTGCCAAGTTGGCTATGCCCGTGACCGACCGTGCCGGTGCCTGCCGCATTCACGCCGCAGGTGCCACTGTCATTAAACACACACACACACTCGTACACATAGAGCTTTACGATGTATACCGAAAAATATGTGAGCAATTGTATTAATACCACACCTGTACCGGCTGTATATGAGATATTATGAAAAAATGATAAGCAGGTTATAATCAGTGGTGTTACTATAGCGTTCGAGGCAAATTCGATTTCGTTCTACTATGTCAATTCAATACAAAAATACGTCAAGCGATTATTGTAAAAATTAATCACTTGCCACTTGTCAAGGGGGCTGATCGGGGGCCCGGTTCCGGCTGGGGGCCCGTGACATATTGCCGGCTTGCCACCTTGGAGTTACGCCACTGGTTATAATACAACAAGAGTTTGCATGAACTTTTGTTCTATAGAAGAAACCCATTACAGTAGGTATATAATAGTACTAACACAGACAATAAACACACACATGTTCGCATTTGTACACTGCAACTCTCCAATAGAACAGCTCGTCTGATTGTTTAATTAACAAAAACATTGGCTACCGAATACAATACAATATTTTTAGAGCCTAGCAACAAAAAGCGCTTAAAACAGAAGCACAGAATAAATATCGTGAACTGTTTTATTTTGTTACAGCCTGAACGAAATTACATAACTGTTGTTATCGAATTATTCCAATTGCTCAATAATTGCATCAGCGGTGACAATTCTGCTGTTCGCAGATTTAATCACTAAAATTAGTTTAACTCTACTTAAAAGTAACAGTAATAATATTAAAAATATGAATAAAATGAATTTAAATATTGTAAATCTTGCTATAACTCGTGAATAGCTGAACCAAATTAACAAATCTTAATCTTGACGTTTTATTTTAAAAAATTGATTTGCCTATCCAAGTTCGAAAGCTCACAACAAATTAAATATACTTCATTATCCATTTCTTAGCATAAAAAATAATATAAAATGACAAAATTTGTATGAAAGTTATTTTGAACAAACTAAAAATACACTGTTGTAAAAATACAATGTTAAAATTTAGAAAATACTTATATTTTACCGTTATATCTTTTTAAAAATTTTTAAATCTGTTAACCTTTGACCTTGGTAACTACCCTATTGTAATAATTAATATTTCGCAGAATTAAAAATAGCACTGATTTCTGTTAAATAAGTTTTAAGCAATACGAAGTTCACGGGTCGTCATTTGCAGGTTCAAAAATCGTTAAGAAGATATCAACCTCAAGCGATGGGAAAACCTACATATGTTTCACTGTGACTTGGCAAAATTAAACTAGGTTACTAGCTTAAGGGATGTAATAAATAACCTTACAACAGATTCAACCGAAAGTTGTTTTGATCTTATGTGCCCTACTTAAATTTTTGCCAAGTCAGCCTCTGCAGCTGCAGGCTTCATCATTTTTTTTATTATTTTTTGACTATACCTAGACTAGGACCGGTTAGGTGCCTTAATCATTGACAGTGGTTTAGAGGATTAACTGATTTTTTTATTGTCTCGCGATCCTGATGTATAAAATTATCTAGGTTTAATTATTTTTTTTGGTTAAGAACTTCGGCTTGTATATTTGCCAACGTTGTGTCACCTATTAAAGTACATGTATCAGAATTATGTTATACTATACTTTGTGATTGTAATATATGTACCGCTGGTGTCCTTTTAAATAAATAAATAAATAAATAAATAGGTTTTTAAAGTGTAACAAAACGCGACAAGCGTTGAAGCATAGTTTAACCCCCATTTTTTGCAATTAAATCATAATTAAAGACATAAGTGGAAGAAGCAGATAAGTAACATTTTACAACCATCCGGTAAATTATTTTTTTCCCCCATGAAATTGCAACAAATTTTATAACTTACCTATTTTATTATCTAGCTACTATATACATATACATCTAATCCATATTATTTTAATTTCAAATAATTTTTCTGAGTCTAAAGCGCCCATATGCGCAAAAAATCCGGCAGGTTTTTAAATGTTAGTTACCTGTTTCTTCCACTTATGTCTTTAATAATTCTTGTCAATGATATGAACTTTAAAAAAAGGATTTTAGAATGTAATATATTTTCTTTTGAGTTATTTCACTTACTTATTAACCCTCTTTTCTAATAATAAATCATATAAATCTATTTAAAGACGCAGCTTCAATAAGCCTTGAGGTCGCATTTGTCAAGCGTTCGTTTACACATGGCTACTCCTCTCCTGACATGCTATTTATAACTCTCAATAACTTTTATGTAGTTCATTTGTAATAAATTAATTAAAAACTAGCTGACCCGAGACGTAGTCCTGTTTTATAATTGACAAGTCCATTTCTGTCAAGAAACATGTGGAGTCTATCGTTTGTTTCAAGTTAGATCTCGATCTATGCTCACGATGAGCAAAACTTTATAATCGGTTCAGTTCAGTTCATCGCCGACAAACAAAGTGACAAGATAATTTATATAAAGGTTGTAATTTATAACTAATGCGGGGCAAATGTAGCAGACACTTCTGTTTATAGTATTTCAATTGTGATTACTTTTGAAGTTTAATCTTTTAAAAAAAAATTGTGAGCCTTCTAATAAGCCTTATTTTTTAATCTCAAATGATGTGAGAAAACAACGAGTACAGTTATGTAATACCTAAACTGTAATGTGTGATGAGTTCGCATTAATCTGATAATATTACCCGCTCACGGGGTCATTGCTAGTGATAAGGCTATAACCGTAATATAATATAGAACTCCAGTTACCAGGAAGCGCATAACTAGACACTTGATATTCTTGTCTCGCTCAAAGTTATGCCTCTCATCCCTTTCACGTACTAATAACGTTATAATGAACAAATGTAAGGGTTATTTTTATTGCATAATACGAATAAAGGTTTACGTCTGAATATTAAAAACCAATGAGCCTACAAACAAAAGGAACCCTTTAAAATAATTTCATACGATTTTTTAATAGAATCACTAAAATATATTACTGGAAGAGTTTTTACTAATGAACAATTGTTGTTTTTTTCAGCAGCTAAGCAATATTTTGCAATCGTAGCTTCAAAATTTTAGATAACAAGTTTTCAGCGTCTCGCCGAATTGAAATGAAGCTTCCTGCATTACTGAAGTTGGAAACTAATATGGCCCTAGAGGTACCGGGCCGACGTGATACGGGTAGAAAACCACCGCGGGACCTTAAGCTTTTTATCACTTTGACAACTTACAAAGACGCAATAATTGGATAAACTTTTATATTATCATTATAAATTTAATGTATGTTTGTCTATAAGGTTATCACGTTATTTTTGCAGGTGCAATACGTGTGTGTAAACCTTTTATTTCGGTTTACTATCGGTTCGGCTTTTAGGTTTTCCATTTAAAACAAATGTTGTCCAACAACAAAGGGGAAAATTAAAACATACGTGTTAAATGACCGGCCGAAGCAACCATAAACCAGTTAGGAGCGCGTTTTGAACGCAACATTTAATATTTACTCACTGGTCGCTAATGAAACCTTTGTCATCCGGCCGTGATGAGAGCTGCTCGTATCTTTTAATTAAAGAGAATACAACGGCTAAGTTTATTTTAGTTTGAAGCGAAAATATCCATTCATAACTTGATGTTTGTTAGCGAACAAACTTTTTGCGATTTTCATGTTTTTCTAGAATTTTTTTCATAAAGACCACCTTTTTTGTTTGCCAAAGCATACAAGTTTAAAAATAATGTATGTTTTAATTAAAAGTGCTTTTAATCTCACTTGCATAAAACATATTTTATATTTCTACTTTTTAATTTCACTTTCATTTTCCACATAAAATAGCGGCAACGGAAGTACCTACAGATACCTACAGATACCTACAGGTAAGCAACTACCATGAGCTCTGAAAGCAGTATTACTATAATATACTTCAGAATTTCGCACAAACAAAAACCAATTTTTTTACATAATAGGGAATATGCGTGATTGTTTTTCCTTTCTTTAAATAAATCTATGTATAGTTATTGAAAAACGATGTAATCCTAATTATTGAAAACAACAAGGTTACAAGCCTTAAAAGTAGTCTGTTAGAAAGAGAGATCCGATATTGATTGTTACGTCAAAGTCCATAAGCTGCATACAAAGTTCATACAAAACTACGTTTTTAAAGAAATAGATGGGTAAAAAACTTAAATCGCTTATTAATATCTTGCTCGTTTGTCAATAGAATTCAAAGATTTTTTGTTATTCTGTATATCTTTTAGCACAGTATCATAATAATTTGTATTAAATAAATTTTGTTTTACATGCTAATGTTATTATAGATAATGTTTGTTTGTAATTCGAAAGTTCCATCAGTTAACCCGTCTGCTCTCTTGCACCTTAAATATCATTAAAAAAAAAAATTGTATTGTTTTGAATATCGCGTACCTCGGTACAGCACGTAAACAACGGAGCTTAACTTCGCTCGATAATTTAACGCCCTGGTTTTCAATACTGGAAGAGATTATTGTTAGAGGGGTTTCTTCAAAATGTGTATTTACGAGCGTCGGCGCTTTTGTAGCGGTGAACGTGCAAACTAGCAACACCTCTACAGTACGTTACGGTTATCTTAAGCGATTTTAGTAGACGAGTGATCATTTTCAGGATCGTTTAACACGCTTGTCCGGTTCGTTCGTATCACTGTTTTCAGAAAATCAATTTATCAGCCTGTTTTATTTTAAGCGAAATTTCTTTAACGCGGTAATATCCACTACCACGGTGGTGATAATAGCAATAAAATCACCGTTGAAACAAATGACACTCGATGTGTATTTGTATAGAGCGGCGATTACCGAGTCGTGTCGGTATCAGCGCATCATTGCCTCTCCACTCAGCTGGATGGTGCTCCACTCTTATAGGCCTCACTACTCTACACATTTCCCAGTAATCAAATGAATATATAAAGAGCGTACCTATATAAAGAGCGTATGGGCATGGATACAGGACATAAAATACACTTTTTTCTTTGAAGACAAAAAAAACAGTATATTTAAATATAGTATACCTTTATATATAAAAATACAATAACAAAAGTAAGTAGAATGTATAAGAAAAAACTTCTTATACATTCTACTTACTTTTGCCCAGGGCTATTTAAT
>JAOTAV010013145.1:0-26022 GCA_026546445.1 Cyclargus thomasi | reverse complement strand
GTTCGATTTTCCAATAAAAAAAAAACAATCTGCTTATTTATTGCCATTAAGGCGGAACAAAGTTCGCCGGGTCAGCTAGTTATGTATATTTTATTGATTTACTGCTAAGTTTTCGGTCGTAAGTGTAGTGCGTACAGGTGTAATAAAACTAAACCTCTTAATAATAAAAATATTTAAACATTGTTTAACTAATCAAGGTTGGCTTTCCCTTTCTGTCATTTGTGTTCTCAATATTTCAGAAAGGGACAGCTAATCTTGGTTAGTTAAAAACTGTTTAATTATTTTCATTATTAAGGGGGTTAGTTTTATTACACCTACAACGCTCGACGATCTATCACTTAGTCTTACCACAGTAAAGATATTCGCGATAAGGAGAGCTTCGTGCTGGTGGAGGGGAAGAAGAGGAAGCCCACCGTCCGCAACCACCGCGGCACCGCACCTTCTGTACCAGAGCTGCGTCTCCGCAGCGAGGTACCGAGGTACTTGTCGCACCTGCACTGGTCCATGACGACCGAGGACGTCGTAAACTACATCCTCGACAAGACCACCTACACCTTGAGGGTGGAGCGTCTGCATTTTCAGCACAAAGTGAAGTTTAGTTCTTTCTGGTGAGAGCGCCGACACCAGCTTTGTCCACCGTCGAGGCGGAGGAGTTCTAGCCCGCGGGCGTAGTTCGAAAATTCCGGGGGGCTCCCGAATGAAGCGAGGATCACGTCGCCGAAAGACAATATACGTGATAAAGTTTAGTGTGTTAGTGTGTGTGAATGTGTAAATAATATTATATTAGGGTAAAATTATTAGGTGTGCATCCGTTGTCTGATTGCCATAACACAAGTTCAACTTAGCATAGGATTAGACGGCGTGATGTACGCTGCATTCTTTATACTATTGTATATTATTGTCTGTTTAATAAAGAATTTGAATTCAGATATGTAATATATTCCTATTCTGTGGTTTTACTCTATAGACCTATGAAGTTCACTGTGAAATTAGCAGCGATAAAAGTGAAGAAAAAAACTTGTCATTTTATAGGCAAACTCATTTCACTCAAATCACACATTTTTTTTGCTTTCAAGGCTCCTATTTTATTATAAACTATTGTATAAAATAAAATTATGAGATAAAATCAGTCATAAAACAATAAGAGAAAAAAATACGAAATTTCAGGATATCACAGAAAGAATTAGATATTTGAAGTGGATTTGGGCCGGTCATACATATAGAATGGACAACAGTCGGTGGACGAAGAAAGTAATGGAGTGGTTTTCTAGAAATAATACATATATAGAGGACGACAGAGATCAACGTGGAGAGATATATTTACACAAAGGGTTGGAGAAGAATGGACGAGAACAGCCAGAGACAGGTAAAGTGGAAGATATTAGGAGAGGCCTACGCCAAAGAGGCGCCTATTACCTAAATTGAAAGATTAAAGATAAATTGTCTGCGTGAATAACTAAGATATACCTAATTTATGAATTACAATCAATTGTTATGTTAATTTTCTGTCGTCGGAGAGCCATGTTTCGGAACGAATGGGCCGGCTCGATCGGAGTGATACCACGGCCTCACAGAAAACTGTCGTGAAACGCCGTTGTGGTGTGTTTCGTTCAGTGTGTGAGTTCACCGATGGCCCAACTTCCCTAATCTCCTACCCCTACATATATGCGGGAAAACTGCCTTTTTCCGCTCCTAGTCGCTCCGAGACCGCCAGATTAAGCTTTTGTACGATTGTAAGCTTTAACTCATTAAATGAAGTTTTATTTTTCATTGCACTCGATTTTGATTTAAGTTGTTTTGTGTCAGATAGTCTTGCCATTGTTTTATTTAATTTTAATGGAATCTGTGCATCTTAGTAATATTTGATCGAAGATAATTATATTTTATGGGTGCACAGCTTTTAATGTACTGACTCATCAAGGACATGGTTGTAGGTTCCAACAAGGGCGGCGGATATGGTCACATTTCAAAGCAATATGGACTATGGATGACTCAGTGACTCGTTCAAGTGTTACTTTATTGCATTTTTAGGGTTCCGTACCCAAGGGATAAAGATGGGATCATATTATGAAGTACTTTGATGTTTGTTTTTCTGGCTATCTGTGTCCAGGATGTATCTCAATTCTTATTAATGGTGATAGCTAGAAGAAAGAGACTTAAACTATTTTTTTTTGTTCAATAATTATTGATGCAACGGGTAAACTCTTGAAATGTTTACTGATTATACTCATTTGTATATTAAAAACTCGAAAAAGTGGGTGGACTGCACGGCATGTTTGACTAATAATAACTACCATCGTACTCAGGAGTCTCCTGACTACTACTAATACCTTTATACTCAGAATTCTGGGTTTGAACCCACCTACCCAGGTACCTTCATAGGTATAAGTTATTAGGAATGAGTTAGGAAAGAAGTTCGAGGAAATATTAAAATAAAACTAAGCTTTTCAATTTTATTAAAAAATAAATTATTGTTGTACAACTTGCACCAATAACAACATAATTTTGGTTTTCAATCGTAACCATAACTCGAAGCTTAGCTTAACAATATAAAATTATCTACAGGTGCAGATAGGCTACATTAAAATTAAAATACATAGTGTATTTTGATATACAATAAAAACTAGATCAACATAAGTATATTTTGTTTATTGTAAGTATTGTTGAATTTTATTGTTTATCAAAATTGAACTTTTCATCCACTCAAGAAGAGATTCATGCTTTGTACTGAACCCGTGAATATTGTGACCGTATTTCACTCAAATTCTTAAGTTTTATCAAAGTTATTGCAAAAACATCAATATTTTGTTATTTTTGATCTTGATTCAAAATCGTACAAAACGGTAATAGAGTAGCCTATAAAGGCGTGCCTACACGCGAAATTTTTTAAATTTTGCATTTTAATGAAAAAATACATTTATCGTACAATACTGAAAATAAAACACATCTATCTAAAACGGTATGATGGCAGGAATACATTCTATTTTATAGACGAGAATAAAATTAGTCTGATTCAAAGTGTGCCAAACAAAACTAA
This sequence comes from Cyclargus thomasi, assembly GCA_026546445.1. Lineage (NCBI taxonomy): Eukaryota > Metazoa > Arthropoda > Insecta > Lepidoptera > Lycaenidae > Cyclargus > Cyclargus thomasi. The sequence goes on along the minus strand of JAOTAV010013145.1, from coordinate 22,985 downwards.
AAAGATTTTTACAAAATGATAATATTATCACCATTTTAATCTGACTATTTAATAAATACAATACGATTAATATCTAATAGTGAGAATTATAATTTAATTAACTTCCTTGTGTCGAAATTTGTCCAAGAATATGAACGACTTCTGACACGTGACACGCTACGTAAATTTTTACCTAAAAGCGCGTAACATTCCAAATGTAAAAGAAAACTTTTAAAGCAATTTACTATAATATTAACAATATTAGCATTTTCTACATTTTACTTAATAAATTCATATAATTCGAAATAATTGAATTTATGATATTTTCCGCGTCTGTAAATGAAACATTCTGAACAACGGTGGACTTGGTCTCGCTCACAATTGCGTCGTAGAGACGCAACAGTATATTTTTATTTCATTTATAATATTCTACATTATTTGCAAATTGTTTCTTTATCAGCACGTTCAATTTGTCATGATAATAACTAACGCTTTTGTCAGTTGTAAGTATTATATCAGTACATTTTACTACTTATTTTTATATTGCTTTGATGTCGCATGTCAAACGGTATAACTGACAGGGCTCTTCATCGGTTAAGATAAAATCAACAAAATATCAAATACCTATCAATAACAATATACGTCTAAGTTATTATCAATAGTTTAATTGACTACAAAAGAAACACCAGTTTCTTTATTTATTGCGTTTTTGATGCCTTACAATAGTTTCCAGTTTTCATAGTAGAACCATAACAGTCAATTTTGTAAGTCTGTAATGTTAGTTTAGCTACATTCAAGCTATTTAAACCGAGCTATATACTTGTTAAACGTCAAACTATATTTTTAATACTAAACCGGTTGAAAATAGGGGAATCCGTAAATAAGGCGGCGAGGCATTATTTTTTCAATTTAAAGTGGCTGATATCATACTATTATCTTTATATCTAGTGCAAATTATAATAAACTGATTTTGTTAACTATCACACATATACTTAGACCGGACAAATCAAGTTCACACTTTTTCATTAAGTTGGAAAAAAAAATACTGTAAAAAAAAAGATTGTCGCATTGTGTACACAAATCCTTAATAAAAATCAGCCGTTTTCGATGGACTTTTTATATATTTTTAGTATAGATAGAGGCAGAATGGCTGGGCATGGATTTTGACCAAATAATACGGTTTTTAAAAATATGTTTAAATAAAAAACAATTAGTTACAAGAAGAACGCCATCTATGTTTGTTACAGTGAATTTCCGAGTGACAAAATATAAGACGAGTTCTGTTCTACATTTGAAATTCCCTGCCCAACGTTTAAGCATGTAAAGGTTTACAAATTCGCACAAACACGTGGACTTACTTAAGTATTTACATTTGTTAGTGTTATTCTAGTTGCTTGTACATGTCCTCGATTTGAGGTTTGAAGTAGCTTCTTATTTCTGGCCGTTTCGCCTTCATCGTTGGTGTCAGGAGGCCGTTTTGTACTGAGAATGGATCGGGGTGTAGGTAGATGTCTTTTACCTGAAATGGAAAGGTGGTAATAGTTTTTTACTCTTTTTCGCTACTGCCATAAACAAACTATACTTTACTCTATATCTTGGTCTATGCTGCTACAAAGTAAATGCATGGCACTCGTACAGTACATACCCCAAATTAATTATCTATTTCAGTGCTGCTACTTTTACAGTATTTTTTATAATATAAGGGCACGTCCATTCTTGATTATGTTTTTAGTTGATTTTTATTTCTGTATAATAATATTTTATTAAAACTTTGAATCTACAGTAATAAGGTTAGTTGTCTTACATCTATTTTATTAAAATAAGTCGGGTTATCTTTTATGATTATTTAACTCTAGAACGCACGAACCGATTTCCACAGTTTTGATTTCGTTGGAAAGTTCTTGGATTCCGTGAGGTTTGTAACAAAAAAATTAGGAAAAATTTCAAGAGGATAGTTATCACGCGGACGGAGTTGCGGGCAACAGCTAATTATTTATATACCTATTCCTTTGCCCAGTTCCCTAAATTTAGCATATTTCCTTTTAAAAGGCCGGCTACTTTCAAATCTTCTGTTATGATACTGTAGTTGCTATTAAACAGATGATCCATTCGCAGATATCCTCCCTCAGCCCTCAAACCATCCATACCTGCTCGAAGGTCTTCAACCCAGCGTTCCGTCCCCACTGCAGCATGTCTTCCATAATGACCTTCTTGACCTGGGGGTTCTCGCACAGCGCCGACAGCGTGCCCTTGATGCCGTTCTCCAGCGCCCAGCACTTGATCACGTCCACGTCCGGCACTACCACCGCTACTATACACGACTGGAACAAATTGTTATACTTTTATATACTCTGAGAATGTAAGTTAAGCTTCTGCTAGTAAGGAACCATCCACTAAGTCCGTCACAACCTCGATGTTTCGCGTGTCGCCATATTTGTTACCAAATTGATATTTTTCTGTCGATGAAAACAAGGAGAAACGCCAGTTGATGGATCTACGTCATTTAGTCGGAATATATCAATCTACTCTCTCTCTTTAAACTTTCCTAATTGTACTTGTTGTGGTAGCATTTAATAAATAAAATATAATAAGTAGTGGTTACCTTTAATGATTCGCCATGTACGAAGACCTGATCAACGTACTGACTCCTTATGTAGATGTTCTCAATTTTCTCCGGAACTATGTACTCTCCTTGTGACAGCTTGAAGATGTGTTTTCTCCTGTCAATTATCTTCAGTGTACCATTCTGAAATCACGCATAAATACTCGATTAAAAAGCTATTTTACTACACAGCCTTTTTAATATTTGGGCGCATATCTAAAAAATTAAGATTCATCATTCAAAAAGTGCAAAATCAATAATATTTCCTTTTTTTTCGTTTCCAATTAAAAGATCATTATCCAATCACGTCCACTATCGATAAAAATAAGTACAACTTAATTTATTACTTCCTTTGAGTTATTCAGGTTTATCATCTGAATTTCCATCTCCGTGTCTGCTGCATTTGTCTTAAGCTGATCACTTATACCCTGTCTCATTTCCTCTAACTGTGATACTAAACAGAGAATTTCTCAACTCACCGGCAGCCATTTTCCCACGTCTCCCGTGTGGTGCCATCCATCCTGGTCTATCACCTCCCTCGTCTTCTCCATCTCCTTGAAGTAGCCTTTAAATACATTTGCGCCCTGCACACATACTTCGCCCTGATTTTGCGCCGCGTAGTACTCCATCTCTGGAACGTCCACTAGCTGAAAATAGGAAAGAAAAATATAAAGGAGATTTTTCATTTTCTTTGCATTTATGATTGTTATCTAAATATGGAAGTGTAGTGAAGTTAATGTGATGTGTGTCCTCATAAGTCGTAGTGACTTAAATTACTTGGCCGATTTCAGCAAATTAAGTGTTGAAAGTATTGCTTTGGCATAATATACTACAATTTAGTGTTTTTACGTAACCTCGTAAGCATTTTAACGTTATTAATTGTTTCAATTTTTTTTTCGACAAAAGTTTTTTGTCATTACAACAGTCTCTGTCTCTGAATATATTTGTAAATATGTTCATAGAGAATGTTGTAATCAATAAATAAAATTTGACCAATTCAAATAATATAGGATTTTTGTCACAATTCTTGCGCTTTCTAAATTGTTTTTATGGTCAATATCTTTGTATGTTTTGCAGCTGTTACTTTTATGTACCTTCACTTTGCAACAAGCGACGGGAGGCCCAACATGTTCGGGCACGTGGTCGCCCTGTACCGTTAGCGTCACCGGTGCCGTGCACTCAGTTTGGCCGTAACCCTCCACGATCTGTAAACAAGCAAAGTCCTTAATGTGTGCATAACACTGACAGGGTACGATCCGTCTTCTGTGTATCATAAAGATGTTATTAATTTCATAATTCCTTTTATAATTAGAATAAGAAATTCATAACAGCGAAACCAAGCAAGAAAAATTTAGGGAAACAGCTATTAAAGATAAGCTATTTATTGTCGAAATAGAAGCTAGTAGAAGTAACAATCTTATTTCATGTCTTTCGTCTTCTTCTAAAGACTGATATAATACTTAAATATTACCAATATTCTAAAACCTTACTAAAACAATTCTTCAGTTCTCAGAAACGATGAGGCATGGCATTTACATCATATTATTATGAGCCACAAAAACAAACAGCGGCCAAGCGTTTTGTTAGTTATTATTATCTTTGAACAAATAAATCTTACATCCAAAATAAACAGTAACCCACTGACGAAATTCAACAACAAAGATAATGTAGGAATATTACGACGCGACGGTAGTAAATATTTAAAGGAAATGAGTGTCATATTTTGTCCATCAACTTTTTGCCTGAAAACCAGCGATAGCCATTGCGTCATATTATAAAAAACTGAAAGATTTCCTGTATACGACCCCTATGTAGGTAAGAACTAAGAAAAGCTAGAAACTAAGAAGTTTCCGTCGCGGATACTTTGGAAGATCTAATTTTAATAAAGTATAAAACTCAATTTTGATGTATGATATTGACTGTACTGTAACTTCTTGATTTTCATGTTTCACGGTAATAAAACTTTTACTTTCATGCACATATTCCACTTTATTAAATAATTTATAATTATTTTGATTTAAACGACCGGTTTCGATATCATCATCTTTAGGGGTAATGTAGGTAATATTTGAATTTTTAAAAAATAAGTAAGCAATAAAATAAAATCAGTATCATCTTACTAGTTCTTGCCTGCGTGAAACTTTTTAAATTAACTCGTTTTATAACATTTTTATTACTGTTGAACTCCTATTGGTTGAAGCGTAATGTTATATAACCTAAAGCCTTCCACGATAAATGGAGTATCCAATACAAAAAGTATTTTTCTTTTCCGGTCAGTATTTCATGAGTTTAGCGCATTCAAATAAACAATATCTTCAACTTCATATTATTAGTATAGATAGTATAGATTTTCTGAATTTCGGAATCTCCCATTGCCGGATATACGAGCTATGACAGTTGCTTGTCACTATCAGACCAGTTTCTGGCAGAGGGAAGCAACCGTAAAAATCATCCAGTGGTGGAAGGCGATAGTATTTCCCTTCTTAAATAGGATACACTTAAATGTTATTCCCTTTCCTTTATGGTTACAAGAAAAAGTCTCTACTCTACAAGCTCATAAAATTCTAATTCGACTCGCTTCCATAACTTGCAGTTTTATAGTCCCACCAAAGGCTCTGTCAATTTAACAGAATAATGCAAATACTCAGTTAAAAAAGACTTCAGAAAAAACATACCAGACATCCAAGAGCGCAGCGTGCGAAGGTCAGCACATTGCCAGCAAGTGGCGCGGAACCAACCACCATGATGCGAAGACGACCGCCCATGCCCTCGCGCACCTTGCGGAACACCAGCTTGTCCCACATCGAGTCACCTCGGATTATACCTCTGCAAAGGGTGAAAGAGAATCTTCTGTCAGTATTTGAGTGAACCAAGAGATAGCCTCCTGGTTCACTAAAATACTTCTGTGAAAGTTCCAAGGAAGGACGAAAAACGGCAAATTATATCCACCGCTTATTGATAGTTGAAACGTCCTTGTAATTTTATGTCTCTGTAAAAATTTTAAATAACACGCACAATGCACATACCTTTTCAATTCAGACTCCTTTGCCGACAGGGCCATGTTGAAGAGCAGTTTCTTAATTTTCGAGTTAGATATTTCACTCTGGGCCTTATCGTACAGTCTGTTCAGTAGGCGTGGAACAGCTGGCATTATTGTTGGTCTAAGCGCAGTCAAGTCGTCTCCTATTCTCCTGATGTCCCCACTGTAGAAACCCACAGCACCACCCACCATGTATACTGCATTCTGAAATAAAAGTTCAGTAACAATGTTAATAATACTTGATGCTTTTGAGGTCAACTTTTTCAGGACACACATTACTTTTAACTATCTTTATTTTTGTTGTTTGTCTGTTTTCAATTCTATAGTATATACATTTTGATTTTATTTATATTTGGGCCAATCTATAGTAATAATTGAAACGTCACAACCAAATTAATAATTTCATTTGTATCTATCCAAACAGTAAATATTGCGCAAGCGGAACTCCGTAATAATATTCAAATTTAGATAAATCAAATAAATAGACTTCAAAGAGACGAAATTAGCACAAAGGACAAGGAATTCTGAGGAATGGCCATACAAATGGATGTAGATAGAATGCGAAATGGGAGATTAGCCAAACTATGACAGGTCAATTAGATAGCAAGTAAATTATTTGTTCGCGTTACCGTATGCCCTGAATATGATTGCAGATACGGAACTGCTAACAAATATGTTGGTATGTGACGATGACTAAAACGTATATGGTTATGCGGATATGGATTTCAGTAATTATAGTCACTTATCTAACATACAACGAGCAAAAAGTTAACTTTTTATGAGCATTTGTTGTCAAATGAAATTCTACTTGCATTATTATAATTTAAAAATGCCTGTTACATAATTCGTAACATTATGTATCGCGATTTGCGCGTTGTCATATAGGACTAAATCGTTATATTTCATCAGAAATCAACTTTCATTGGCTATAATTATGCAATTTGGCTGGTCCTGGTTAACTTTACTATTTGCACTGATGATTCAATTGTAGTAGATATATTCGATTACAATTTCGCAAACTGAATCCGTAATACACTCCAGTCCAAATCTATCCCAGATAGCCGGCATACCGATATTATAAGCATAAATAACAGTATCTATGCAGGTTCATCTGACGTCCGTGTGAATCATCAATACATTTGAAACGTTTATTTCTGCACCTGCCATATTTTTATTATAATCTCCGTTTGCGTAGTCCATTTTATATCTTAGCCATTATATTGTAAGAAAGCTTTTAAAGAATTTTTATGCGCGGTCTACATCCTTCAGGTCTTGTTTAATATTTTTCTTTATTGTATGTGAGAATATGAATGTTTCGAAAGAAAGTATTGCCTAGTCCATTGTTTTGACGAGGTAAATAATAATAGTAATATTATTGGCAATTACATTTCATGTTTGCTTCGTGATATGGCATTGAATAAACTTAACTACTTACTAACTTTTACGTAATTCCTTAGGTATAAAACGCTTCATTACAATTAGTAAGCCTGGAGTAAAACGTCGATGCATACTTTGCTATTTTCAAATGGCCAGTTAAAATAAACGCATGCATTACTATAGCACTCACTAACCTAAAACTAACACTGAAATTATTTTAGTTATTACTAATTCAACATCAAAGGTGATATTAATTTTGTTGGTAATAAAATCGACATTAAAATCATTCAGTTATCGTACGAGTCATTAAACTACTTTTGGTGCGTGTACTTTACTGAGTAACAATTTTGGCAGATGCCGCAGTAACATTGTAACTCAACATCGAATAGTAAATTGTATAAATATCTGTTTCCCTGTCTATTTCGGTTCAATGTATATTTAGGCAGAGTTACGACATTTCAATTCATTATATTTCTGGTTTTGCTCTATGTTGTTGTGATAAGTATGACTGAGCATTTAAGAATTAAAAAACACGCCTTAGGCTATTTCAGTTATGACAATTTGTTTATTGTATTACGTATATGTATATTACTTTTGGGAATTTAGTTACTTTATATTAATTATTTCCTAACTATCATTAATCAATGACAAGTCATGACAATCAATAACAATCAAGAGAACAAAAACATTCCTACCCACTTTGCGTATATTTCTATCACTCATTGCTTTCAACCTTTATAATATCGTCTTCGTGATCTTATATTATGATAATGTCATTTTCGAAAGTATATATTCTACATTAAAATTGTTCACAAAAATCAGAGTGTCACATACGTTTTTTTATAATATTACTGATGGCCCGGTTTCAAAATTCGTGAACACCTTAAAACTTTCAATTTAATAGACAAGATTAGGATGATCACCAATTAATGCTAATGAAATACTATCATTCACACTACGAACTACATTTTCTTCATTCTCGTAATCACCATCATCATCATCAACAGCATCACCATTAACTCACCTCACAACACCTCTCCAGCATATGCGCAAGAGGCAGGAAAGACAGCATGATGTCGTGCTTTGAGGGTCTGTGCTCTCCCAGCTGCATGATGACACTGCACATAGATGCGACGACGTTCTCGTGTGTCAGCATGACGCCTTTGGGGGTTCCGGTCGTGCCCGACGTGTAGCATATCGTGCACAGGCTTTCTGGTCTTGGAGGCTGGAAGTTTTAATGCAGTACTGGCTTAATATCATATTCACATGTGCATTGCATGTATTTGTGTGAGTGCACATAAACTACTCGGCAATATATTATGTTGATAAAAAGTATATAGTATTAAAAAGTATATAAATATATAGTTCAGGTTTTGGATTAACACCTCTTTCATGTCGTTTTGTCTTACGGTATCGACTATTATAACATCTAATAATAAAACTGATGAACCTTTTTTTATTAACTTCCTCATAATAATTCTTTCATGAAGAATTTCAGTAAGAGGTGGAATCTTTTGGGTTTCGCAACATTACGTCAGCATTGTAAACCTTTGCTAATGGCTCTTGTTTGTAGTCTCTAGTGTGACCTTTCGAATGGAAAAACATCACGTGGTAACAGCTGGACGGATTACGGATAAATTTATCACATCCAAGCTTCCTATTATATTATAAATAATACATTTTTCATCTCATAAATTGGACCACTTCCAGAGATTTAACAAGATAATGATCGAGAGTTTGTCCACACAAATTAAGTTACGAAAGACGATTTGATAAAAAATATGATAAACGCTTATTATATTGGATGGATAATATGAAAACGAAACTATAAAAATATTTAATGGTCAATATTAAATGTATTTTTAGCAAATTTATCTTCATCTACGACCAGACCATGAGAAAAAAAATATTTATAGGTATAACGGACCTTAAGTTTAGACTCAAACATATTATATACTCACAAGTCAACACTTAGATAAAATTCAACTATAGAAATTAAATATGAATATACTATAGTATAAAGCTAACTCAAGGAGAGTATTTGAACATTTAATCACTGTATGTAAAAGGCAATTTAACGAAAGTAAAAAATATAGTGTAGGATGAAAGAAATTCACAGGAACACAGTTAAAGAGCCAACAACTTACAACGCACGGATGATCTTTCTGCGCCCCCTGGATTTCCACATCGCTGAACCTCATGATTTCCACGCCCCGGCTGCGCGCCCTCTGGTGCGTGGACGGTGAGATCTCCTTTATTGTGATCAGCTTGCGCAGGCACCGAGGCGCTTGGTCCAGCAATAGGTTCGCTTTCTTATCATCCTCGCATACAACTATTGACATTTCAGCTGGAACAAAAGTGCTGGGCTTAGATATTGTATTAGAAATGGGAAAATTGGGGTTCGCTGGTCTGGACTCGGAGCGCGAAAACGCTCGAGATTTAAGGTGTTTAAAATATTCCGGGCAATAAAGAAACATAGTCAAAGAAGATGCGGTTTGTTTTCAAGTAATATTAGTTTGAGTGAAAAGTAATGTTATTTAAAAGTTTTAGAAAAAGAGCCTATAAAGTGTAGGTATCATCTGAAATCGTTTGAAGTTTCCATTGAGGAAAATTGAAAGTCTTATAATCGTAAACAACTAATCTAATGCTGTTTATATCTTTTGTGTTGCGTAGACACCATTATCGTTTGAATTTAGAGCTGGCAATTTATTTTTAGGCTGTTGCGCATGACAACAACCAGGCGTTTGTGAGGTTCTTGGATTTTCAAGAAACGAACTTTATATACCTGAAGGAAATCAATTATTACTAGAAAAAATGCGCAACTAATTTACTTTTAATTTATAAATTGTTATTATTTACCCCATTTTTAATTTTGATTTTAACAGGATCTTTAGATGAATTTAACAATTTTAAATATAACTCGCTCAACACAAAGACAAGCTAAATACGAGTGCGACGTGACCATTGTCACGTCACCTTTACTTTCATATGTTATGACATCACAATATGTACGCGTGCGCTGAATAGTAACTATTTTATATTTACTAAACTGTGGCTTCTGATTCGCAGGAGTATAAAGATGTTCTACTTGGTTCTACTATATAATGTTTTTATTGTAATAAATTTGAATTCACATAGAAGGAATTCTTTTGTTTTATGGAAGATTTCATTGATAATATACTGTGTTTTTCTGTCATTTTAGTACACTAATTTTTAGATATCTTTAAGAGCATTTAACATGAACTCAAGTGATAATACTTACTTTGATTAATAATAAAGGCACATGCGTTGGCTCCTAGCGTGTCGTACAACGGCACTATGACCATGGAGTAGCAGTACGCTGCCTGCTCCGCCATCACCCACTCCGGGCAGTTCTGGGCGTAGATACCTGAAACATACACACAGTTAGTACAGTTCTTATGAAACTAGGTTACAAAAGATTATAATGGATTGTGGGTCTTTAAAAAGGCGATATGCTATATAAATGGGAAAAAGGAAATCGAATAGGATATACCTTTAACTAATTTGCTCATTCAATACAAAATACGAGGTCATTCACCTCCTATATCGTACACTTTAATAAGTTATCCATATTTCTTTGAATAAGGCATCATTAGATTCATAATAGCCCCATTTTTTTCATCGCATCGCATCGCATCCCATTCATCATCGCATGGAACCTGACGATTTTTCTACAAACTTTTTATGAAATTAGGGGTCAAGCGAGCAGACGGGTCACCTGATGGAAAGCAACTGCTGTCGCCCATGGATACTTGCATATCAGAAGCGCTTTAAATGCGTTGCAAGCTTATAACGAAGAAATTGGCCACAGGCATAGGGAATGAATATAAAGATAGGGTATGAGGTGGACAAAACACATCGCATTCCTTGTTCACGCCAGTTTTCTGAGGCCATGGTTTTTCTCCGGTTGAGCTGTTGTTCATGCTTTACCCCAGCTGGCAAATGCGTGATCTTCCTACAAAGTCCTCACCAACGAAGGTATTCTGTCCCGGTGCGAGGCCCTGCGCTATCAGTCCGGAGCCGAAGTTCTTGGCCCGCAGTAGGGTCTCGTTGTAGTTCTGCCACACGTACGGTCGGTTTGGTCCCTCCCGCCATCCCAGGCAGTTCCCATTGTCTGGAAGTAGGCACTTGTTATAAGGGGTGTCATTAAAATAATTGCCACAATAAGACTCGACGCGCGTTAGCGTTGAGTCAAAAAAGAAAACCCAATAACTAAAAAGAAAATCTGTAAAAAAATGTTAAGTGTTGCTTTACTTAAAATTTTACAGTCAAAAATTAAAATATGCACACGCTGTTTCAATGCGGGCAATATTAAAAACTTTTGTTATGTACATGTATTTTGAATTTAGAACACTCTTATTTTATATTTAAGGGCATTTCCGAAACTGTTAAAGTTGGGTAATGCGATTTGAAGAAATTTGATGACGAAGACGTTAATCGGGACCAGCCAGTACACTGCTACGAGTTTTAGAACACACCTCAAATATACGCTATGTAACATCAGAATATTATTTATACAAGAAGTACTTAATAGAAGCCGTTTGTCTGATAAACTTTTTTCTATACTTAAAAATAAATAGGTGAAAAAGAAAACAAAACTAGAAAATACACAAAGAAAAGTGAAGTCTAAGCAAGAAGAATAAATGAACTTTCTGACAAATAACCTTCAACGAACTGATGATCATTAATTTTGATTCGTCTGCCTGTAAAATGTTGCCAATCGAATAAATTAAAAAATAATATTAATAAAATACTTTTTGATTCTTTTTAATATCATTAAAATTTAACTTTTAACTCCTTATGTTTCTTTTTTTTTTTAAGATTTTAAGATTAATTTTAATGAAATTTGTAGAAATGAAAAATCGTTTTGTTATGTTGTGGTTGCTCTATTAGCTTTCGGAAACTTTATTCACACGCCTAAGCCCATCATGTTGTGTGCTCCAGTGGCATAATAATAGCATAACAAGCGGCAGAGTGAGACGTCGCAACTTCCGATATTTTCTTGTGTACCTCAAGATATCCTCAAATTTTACTGACGCGACAGATAAGGCTCCATTAAATTTCAGAGTACTCTAGATGGTATAATAACACCACTATAATATTATAAGAGCACTACGATGAAGTAATGAAAAATCGGCCAAGTGCGAGTCGGACTCGCGCACGAAGGGTTCCGTACCAGTACAGAGCAAAACGTTAGGAAAAACGTTTTTCTAAATGTTTTAAATTCCGTTTAAGTCCCGTTTTTACCCTTCGGGTACGGAACCCTAAAACCAGTTTTACCGTTATTCCTGTTAACGGACATAATATGTCATTATCCTAGGGTAGGTTAAAAAAGACTACGGGCGATTACATACAAATTACTAACTGTACTACCAGTTCGTAAGTACAGTAACATTATCGACGGAAACAAAAAAGAGGTCCCTTCGCGTCGTTCTGCGCCTATTACGGATCGACAACAGATATCTAGAAGTTTTTTCGAATTATTACTGTGTACATTTTTACCTTTGCTACTGATTTCTTTTGTAAAAATGACAGGTTCCTGAGGTCATGAGTGCAAACCTCTCTATAGTGACCAGTGAGCATATTCTAATTCATAAGCAATCTTAATATGAATATTTCTCTAATACTCCTAAGCGCTTGTATTGGGCCTATCATATTACACCGAATCCTATTATATTTATAAATCGTATGCCAACTTGGAAATACCATAGAAACATTGTAAATCTTTAAATACAACATGACAAATGGCCAGTTTCGGCTGGACATCTTAATTCCCATTCCATTAATAACAAAAGCTATTAGCGATTTTCCGAAAACTGTCAATCATCACATACTCGTACATTCTATCCTGCGGAGTGACTTACGATTTACGATCGACTCTCATTCGGAAACTTTACTTACGAACTACAATCACTGCTTCACCGGGGCTTATAAGATGTCAAATAACCTTAATAATAAATTAGAATAGATCAGTCGGGATCTAACTTAAACGTAGTACTAGGAGTCTAAAACTCACTTATAAATAGCTTGAACAGAAATTAACTTGGTGAGATTTATGATCGGATTGTATCTTTTTAATATCGATGAACTATTTGAGGTTTGCCAAATAAAGAGCTAATGGACACGTTAAGAATCATAAAACACTACTAAGATATTATTTTATCAATTCGTTCGAAATAATTGTATGTTTCACAGTATTAAATAAGTCTTACTTGATTCTTTGACTCCTCTTCGGAACGTCTCATACAAGGTACGTGTGTCTTCGTGTAGGTACCTCAGGAACTTTCCATTTTTGGCCTCCTTGTAGAACTTCGACACTCGTACCATTTCAGGTCCCTGAAACAAAAACATTTGGGAGTATTAATTTTAAAATATAGACTTTTAATGAACGTATTTTTTTTATTCATTTAAAGATTGAGGACTATGAATCTACACCTTACGAAGGACTGCAGAAGCCACTACCTAGCAACCATATTTTACAAATAAGTGAAAATATATTTCTGAGGAACATATATTATGAATATGTAATATATTTTCATCATATTGATTACTAGTTGGTGCCCTCAAGTTCGTTCCTATATTAAGTATCCTATATATTGCCCAGGCCTAATAGTTATTAAACAAAAAAAGATTTATTCAAATTAGTCCAGTAGTTCCTGAGATTAACGCGTACAAACAGATATACAGATCAACAGACAAACAGACAACTTATTTTGTCGATATGCGTTCTATTACTGTTCTTTAGCACCCCCACATTGATTATTTTGTAAAAATATTAAATGTACAGACACTCCACTTTTGCTGTTTTATTATATGTATGGAAGTGTTTTTCAAAAGATCATAATATAATATAAAAATCATACAGATCCAATTCTGCCGATAATCTTCAAACTAACAACATACCTACAACGACATTGTAGCGAAAGAACTTCATTTAAGTATTACTATAGAGTTCAATAAAACCAAGTATTATTATAGACTTCAATATAATATAGACAATGGTGAATGAATGAAAAATAAACAACAATAAATCTGTTCGTCAATTCATCAACTTTATTACTTGGAAGCCGTAAAAGACACAAGTAATCCAGTTACAAAATGTCCGACATAATACTAAACCAGACTGCCGTACCTAAGCTATGTTTGTATAGATCAGGGATAGCGAACATTTCGTTCCAACGTGATAAGTGGAAAATCTATAGATTTTAGAAACGTGTCGTCATACAAACCACAATTTTCTTTATGATTGCGATGCATTTTCAAAATTTCTAGACTTTAATTTAACACCTACTAGCACTGGTCGATCTATCTTATAAAATATTGTGGTATCTGTAGCGTGCCCGAAATTGGATGTCGCGTGCCACTTTTTTTTGTGTTTATTCAGTAAAATTACAATTTTTTTAATACTAGCCAAACTGAATGTCAGTTTGTTGGCGATATTGAACTTAAAGTAACAAAACATAACATTTCTTAATAACAAAATGAACAACAAAACAAAAACAAAATACTAGTTTTTTAAAATAAAATAACAAAACATATTTCTCAAACATTTAACATTTTTTACCTACCTGGGTATGTAAAAAATGTTAAGTGTTTGAGAAATATGTATTATGTATAATGTACAAATATGCATGTAAATCGTCTTAAAATTTTACTAATGGCACGCGTGCCAATGGTTCGCCATCCCTGAATTATAGACATTCAATACAAAGTCTGTATAGAATTGGAATTGAAAAGCTATTGAAGCGTTGGAACCAATTAAAATTGTTTCGTACACAAATAAACCACATGGTAAGTCTTTTTTTTTTTGTGAAATCAAATATTGAACTTTTTATTTCATTACTTAATCCAATTTATAGCCAAGATCTGCGTTTATAAGTTTCTTTTAGTAATTCATATTTATTGTTTACTAGATGATGCCCGCAACTTCGTTGCGCAAAAATTTGTATATCACGCGGAAACCGTACATTTTCCCGGCACAAAAAGTATCCTACATGTTGCCCAGACCTAATAGCTATTAAAAAAAAAGATTTATTCAAATTTGTCCAGTAGTACCCGAGATAAACGCTTACAAACAGATAAACAGACAAACGGACAACTTTTTTTATCGAAATGTGTTCTATTACTGTTCCTTAGCACCCCCACATTGATTATTTTGTAAAAATATTAAATGTATAGACACTATAATTTTACTGTTTTATTATATTATGTATAGATAGTCAGTCTAGTCTCTTCTGATACCGTGTTGTGTCGTATTTGATGTTATTATAGTTACTGCATTCCATTGACATGAGAAACGCATAGAGGTTGTCTAACATTCAAAAACAAGTTTGTGAGTCACTAAAGTCTTATGCAAATGTAACCCAAGCAATATTTAACCCACTAACTTCGCTTACGGTATTTTGTTTTCAAGTTATAGTACTAAATTGATACCAATAATTGAGAACACCCAACGGACATTAAGTTAATGCATAAAATGACTGTCCGTCGGCTTAATGATACCTCATAAATCTCGCAGTATAAATAAAATTTTCAGAAAAAATACGATAGAGTGCAGTCTAATTCATACATCTTATATCGTATAAAAATAAGTCGGGTTTCCCTTCCCGACGCTATAACTTCAGAACTCACGAACCGATTTCCACGGTTTTGCATTCGTTGGAAAGGTCTCGGGCTGCGTGAGGTTCAGTAGCAAAGAAAATTCAGGATAAAATTTCAAGAGAAAAACAGAAAATCAGTTCACATATACAGTGCCATATATCTGATGCATAGCATGCTTAGCACAACGGCACCAGTACAGGGTTACTACGAGATTTTCACGGGAGCGATGCCGCGGGCAAAAGTAAGTATTATATAGCAAAGAAGGGAAACAAAATTGCAGGCTGAGCATGAATTCTTATTTAAGGAGAGTAAAGAACGTAAGCCGTAATTTTTTTTCCTCTAAAGAAATTAGAAGCTAAGTAGCAAAAGTGAAGAGTTCCCAAATGTAGAGACATTTAAAGGTATACTTTTTCATTGATAAATTGCGGAATCGTACTATTAAGAGAAGAAAAAAACATCGTATGTAAGTACATACGATGTTTTTCATGATTATTAAGTAATAATATCGAAATAAGACAATGTTTTTTAAAATATATAGGTATATTATGTATTCAGGCGTGGGGTCTAAGACTCTAGAACGGGGATTAAAAATATAGGGCGGAAAGCTACAGAATCCCGGGCGCGTAAACTTAAGAAACCCCCCTAGTATGTGCTGAAATTACGGTAAATATCGACATACTCATTCCGACGAATCACTAAAAATTCGACATAATGACATTCGACGAAGGTCAAGATTTAGACGACGGGACAGTTGCGGTCAGCGATTGCGTTTATTTTTGTCACGTGGTGACATAACGCACACGTTGGCCCCGATATTTCGAGACGGCACACAAAAGTGACACCTTTGCACCCGTCGCCATATTGTTTTATGGTCACAACACTTTTTTACTAAATTACGAGGATAAACAAGAAAATACGTCACCGGATAGACCGTCGCCAATGGACAGTCTCAACATTAGAAGAGAAGACTAGCCTTATAATAGGAAATAAGCAATCGATTTTTTCTTTTTAATTAGATTTGAATGATTAATTAGACGCATCATGACCCACCATGACGGGTCTAATTAAAAAGAAAAAATGTACTAAAGTTCCGAATCTGGCACAGCCAATTTGTTTGAGTAATTGATGGCTGAAATAAAACTGCAGTGTAAAGCGGAAACAGTTTTTACGTTACAGTCTCTGCCATTCAAAAAATTTGTAGCAATAAAATTCAAGATCAAAGAGCAATAAGACGAAAAAGATGGATTAGTATTTTTTTCGAATGCGTAAAAATAATAGTTATTACCAAAGTATTTGACATTGGCTCGACCGGCGCCAAACTTCCGGGTTATCCAGATATTTATCACAAAAACAAAAGTAATGAGGAGAGGATTTTGTTAATATACCTTAAAAAAGCTATAACTTATCAAACCAATGCTTGGTCTAGAATAACATTTTGTTACAATAAGGATGACTGTGAAATAAATATTTTGAATTTGAATTTTAACTTTACCTAAAAATTTCGCGCGCCCTCTAAAATTCCTATGAATTAAAAAAGAGAACCTCTAGTTGCATGATTTTATTAAAGTTTATTTTCAAGTGCGTTAATAGTATCCTCACTGCTACGCTCCGTTCAGTCTGCGTTGACCTTAATTTTTACAAAAAGGGCACTAACACTTCGACGAGCGTAAATAAATCAAAATCATTTTTTATAATTACACATAATTTGCTGTAAGAATGCAGAAAATCACTTCATGCAAAGGTCAACGACTTCGGTTTATAACTACATAGATATATCGCTGTGATTATACCAGGTAATAATGAAGAAAACTTTGTAAAACAATATTCATGACTTGAGACAATCTTTTAACTGGATTTTTCATAGTTTTTTGCAAAGTGAAAAGTGTAACTGAGGTTTTTAAAATAGTAATAAAAAAATTGGTCTATAATTATTATACAAAGTAAATTTTGGCGACACAATAAGTAGGAGTTTAGAAAATCACTCTCGCGTCATTCCTGAAGCTACCTGGACTGTATTAATATGCCAGATCAAGCGTGTAAGCGTTCTTTTATATTTTAGAAGTGAATGAAATAATAATAAGAAAGTACGTTAGTGTCGATGTTTGTCAATCAGGCTGAAAGAACTGAATCTATATTTTTCGGATACCCTAAATAATAGGATATTTACTATCCCTATTTACAGGGCACGGGATAAATTATTTAATTTTATAAATGTGGATTGTGGAATGTATTTCAATGCAGGCAAGCCACAGGAACAATTATTTAAATTAAATACGAGTAATGCCTATCACATTTCAAGGGTTGCAAGAAAATTTCATGTCTGGAAACTTTCAGTGACTCAAAATTTCAGATGTTTTTTGTTCATTCAAAAATTTGGACCTTATGGAATTTACGTTTCAAATCATTTAGATATTTCCTCCAAAATATAAACTGTACCTATTTACCTACGTTATAAGGCAGCAAGTCTCATTACGTAATTAATCAATCATAGCGTTAGGTTTCATGTTGCTCTACGCCAGCGACGACATGAGCGCTAGACCAATGTCGGTAGAAAATGAAACCTATAGCCTAGATAATAAAGTGGTATTTTATCGAGCCGAAATAGTCACGTTGACTGTGACGGCGTGCAATGGACAAATGGCATAATGAAAAATAAAAAAGTAATGCCAAAAGATCGGAAGAAGATTCCGTCGATAACTAACATGACCGGAAATTTTCAGTGACTCATAATTTCAGACGTTGTTTTTCCGGACGTTTCAGAATTTACTCTTCAAATTTATTTATGAATCATTTTGCTATTTCCAAAATAATGCAGCAAATATTTAGTAAGTTGATAAAAATACACAGTCATAATATTTTCATCCGTTTTAAATGAAGAAATATACATACATCGTTTTTCCTTATAAATGGCTTCTTAAAATTTATTATATAGTATGTATACACAAATTTGATGTATTTATGTATGAATAAATAATTTCAGTTACCTCTGTAGATTATGAGTTGTATTAAATTTTGGTGAAATAATTTTTCTCCTGTCTACTAGCTCTCTATTCTTATTTCAGTTAGACTAAAGAGAGAATTAAGAACCAACCAGCTATGTTTATGACTGTCGCGCTTGAATTCTTTATAATAATTTTTCAGTATAAAATTACACTTGTGCTAAGACTCGAAAATGACTCTTCAGAATCAATTTCGCTAATATAATTTAGTCTTGAAATGTCTGTGGAAGAGTAGGGAGGAAAACTTGAAAGAACGAAAGTGATACGACGTTCACTAGGTCATATAAGCTCCATATACACAGATATATCATATAAATAGATGATAATGTTGGGCAGTTGCATTTTTTTGTTCCACTACTATTACTACACAGTCAACGAAAGACATGTAATTATTCATAGTTCGTGCATGTGACAAAAAAGTTTTCATCAAAATCCTCAGTCACCATTGTCTGACTCAGTCTCGTGACTTCAAATCTTTTGCCAATTTTTTTCAAGAATTTCAACAATTTGCTACAATATTTGGGTATCGCATTTTTCGTCAAACATTTCAATTAAAGAAACATATTATAGTTATTCTTAACTTTGTGGATTAAAAGGCAAATATTTTTAGAATTTTGTAAAGTAGAAGTTTTGAAAATCGATCAAATTTGTGTAACACAAAACATCTACTACCACTACATAATATTATAAAGTCTCCCGGATTTCGGAAAGTTTTTGACGGATTTTGTTACTGTTTGAAATATTGGAAAGAGTGTTTTGTGGCGAAGATTTGTCTGCTTTTTTAAATATAGCACTTATAGTTACTAAGATTTTGCACGTTTTGTCGACAATTAGGTTTGCGCCGTGCCGTTTTTCGCCTGCGTAGCCCATGCGTAGCATAAACCGTTTGATATAAAAGTAAAACAAAAATGTATCACTAAAATGTAGCATTGATTTAAAAGACCTACAAAAAGTCTGCGAGGGCATATGTCTATGTTGCAAGGATAATTTACAGTAACCATTTTTATCTTTTAAAAGAATATTTACCTAAATACAGGGTTTTAGCTAAATTATTCTTATCAGTGTAATATCAAATTGAAGATTATAATTGGATTCAGGGCGTTGAAATAAAATATTAGTAATCTTAACTAATAAGTGAAAGTAATCCTAATAAATTAAACAATTTCTCATACGTATATAGACAAAAATATATAGCACTTTTCAACAGAATTTCATTTACTTCAGCAGTTAATAATAAACATACTTTACTGCACTAGTAGATGAAATTTACTACTTTAGTGCTGTAAAAACACTTCCACCAAACAGTTTTAACAACTTCTTACTTTCAATTAAACTGTTGTTACTTAAACGTACATTAATAACGATGTAATGGACTTTAATGATGTAAGAAGGATGTATATAGGTAAGGTGTTCTTTTTTAATGAATGTTGAAATCGAAAGTTTCCTAAAACTGATATACAAAAGCAAATATTGTTTTCGTCAACTATTTGATTAGAAATAAAAGCTACACCAAAACTTGAAACAATGATATCAAAACAACAAAACAGCATAAGGTTATATAATTTTTACTAGAAAATTCTATTTAAATTTATTCTGTATAAATGGCCTCGTATCTATGCCGATCTGAATTAAAATGATACGAAACAACTGCCAACTATTGATAAATCAACAAAGTCACATCCGTAGAGGATCGTCAGATAACTATTACGCACACGATCCAACAAACAGGATCTAGATTCTAGATCACAAGATTTCCTATGACATTGGCATCAAAATAAAGACGGAGCCTTGAAATTCGGCCGTCAAAAGGGCTCACGCGAATTTAAATTTTCATTTAACAAAAATAAACTCAAATTCCCACGTAGAAATTTCGAAAGTGGGAGCGGATCTAGAAAGCGTATCTATTTTAAATGTAATATTCTTCATTTAATGAAACGCGACATAGCTTACTTTGATCGAATCAGATTGGTCGGTGAGACTGATTGGCGGGCGGATGGGAGCCACCCCGATGCAACAGTTGCAGCACGACATACTTGACACTTCACAGTTTGCAATTAGGTTCCGATTTTAATTGGTCATTGCACAACTGAATTCTTCCACGTTCGACATAACTCGCGAATCAACAGGTCCAACGAACTCAACGACACTCGTTTCCGATGCTCGGTAAATATTTTGGCGAAAATTGAGGTCTTCGGTCACTTTCGCTAGAGATCTCGTACTACTGACATGAACGGCGCTGGGCAGCTCTTGGCACAATGAGTTAAAAATATCGCTCGAAGATGCGCTCTGCCAAATCGGAGATTTCGCTGTAGGGAATCTTGAGCCTTGGTGCCCCGGGATAAGGAGTTCCTTTATCAGTTGGTGTTGTGTGGAAACCGCCACGTTAATAGCGTCCTCATAAATATGGGCAGTAAAAGCTTTTAATGACCGATGACACTATACGAGTGCTACAAAATTTAATAGATCTATAAGAGGATTATTAAGATCAGCATGCATAAAATTTACATCGTTATTATCATTCACATCTACGTGTTTATTAACGGTAACTATCATCGTCTTCTTTGAAATCATTAAGGTGGATGGCATTCATAATCTTCGATGGCTTGATTATATAGGCTTGATTTCGATAACTCAGCATTAATCAGCGACTATTATACAAACACTATGTGTACTAAGTCAAAAATTTAAAACATACATAAAAATTGAAAATGGTGTTTTTAGTTTTCAATACTTTAATATTAAAATTTCTCTATGACAACATACAAAATTAGCATAATATTATAAATTCAAGATGATGCTTATCGATTCTATAATCTATATTCGATATTTTATGTCATATCCAAAATAAAACAATATCAGTCATTGACCTCGAATCAAATGTTGACAACATGCGAATATAAAGATATACCGTCTGTAATAGAGTTATTTATTGAACTGAAGTCTGAACTATAATAACAATCCGTAGATTATATTTTGCTTCATGGTTTTTACGATAGACTATTTGTGTTTCGTTCTGGAGAGGATTAAATTAATAATGGTTAACAGTAAAATATATGGGCTTTGAAGTAGTTTAATATACCTTGTAAAAGTTTCTCTACTATTCCGGAAAAAAGTTAGGCATAGTGTTATACTGAATTTCAGTCTTTTATGTTTTTTTGCAATGCAAATTGCAATATTTCCCACCTGTTTCCATTATTTATTATCGACTAGTTGGTGCCCGCAACTTCATTGCGCAAAAATTTGTATATCACGCGGAACCGTACATTTTCCCAGGATAAAAAGTATCCTATATATTGCCCAGACCTAATAGCTTTTAAACAAAAAAGGATTTATTTAAATACGTCTAGTAGTTCCTGAGATTAGCGCGTACAAACAGATAAACAGACAACTTTTTTTTGTCGATATGTGTTCTATTATTTTGTAAAAATATTTATGTTCAGACACTCCAATTTTACTGTTTTATTATATGTATATAAATTACTGAGAGTTTAGAATTCACCTTTTAGTTTATTTGTATTCTGTTACAGGTTCCACATCTACTATAATTTCTCTCCTAACACTATAATTGATCAATGATTATGTTCCCTACACTTCGAATGATAAGTAGTGTTTATCTATGTTTGCCTTTAAAGTTCAGGCTATCCATAATCACAAGTAATGGCATAGCAATTTATCGCAATAAGATGAATGGTAACTGTTTCACAGTCACGCCAATTGTGTGTAATAGACGCACCTTTGCTAATAGTATGGCTCTTCCATGTATTTTGATCATTATGTAGTGTAATAACTGACTGTCTTAAGCACTCAAGAGATTTTTTGACACGATCTTATTTATTTACATGCGCTTTTCACTGGTTATGCCATTGGCGAATCAAAAACTCTGAAGAAAAGAAAATTCCTGTCCAATTCATATTTCAGGTGGCTCTCCGATGCGTCGGCTTATCATAAGTTCAAAAAGAAATGATAGTTTTATTGGCTGCCTGCTGAATTAATTATGAGAAGAGAATTCGCCGCCATTTTGGAAATTCAACTCACCGGTTCCAGTAAGCTCTGCTCGTGCAGCGTGACAAGCGGCTTCTCGGGCTTCGGCCTCGTGCTGAGGTAGTAGGCGGACGCCGCCGCCACCCCAGTGAGGGCGAGCGCCCCCGCAGAACCTCCCACCATCCATAAATACTGATCTATTTCACTTACTGAAACAAAAAAAAAAACAGTTATATTTGGACACTTAAGAACTAACGTTGCATGTCGATATTTGATATTTAATGTGCTACTAAGTGCAGCCACATAGCTACTACACTGTTAAAAATTTTTGTAAATTTACTACAATTTTACTACGCAAATGCATCCTAAAATTACAAAATCTTGT
>JAOTAV010013125.1:0-26036 GCA_026546445.1 Cyclargus thomasi | reverse complement strand
GAACCTTCAAAAAAAAATTTTTTTCATGCTCCCCTTATATAATTAATACAAGACGGTAAATATATCGTGAACAGAGAATAGCACATTTATTTCAATCTAAAAAAACCGTAGGGAATACTTTTTTTGGAAATGTAATCTTACATATTATAACGAATCTACGACGCCCCCCTAACATTTCTCTATGAGTTTGTGTATTTCCCTCATATATAAACTGTGGCAACACTAAAAGAGAAAAAAATTTATTTTTACGTGCAAGCACCCCAGGGACATGAATTTACCCATGCAAACTTGTAACAAATAAAACTGTTTAATAGAAAATACAATAATTATTTGTGTTGCAAAACTGCGACATGCATTCGTCATTTGCACAGTACATTTTCCAATTTATCAGTGTACAGAAGTGAAACGATTTTTGCAATTAAGATAACAGAATATTGATGTTTCACCACATATTCGTGTTTATTTTTTTAGGCTGCGTTTTTGCTACCGATCATAAATACTCTATTGCAAGATCCTCGTGAGCTGGTTGTAGCGGGCAATGGTTGCTCTCAACCACAGGTAAGATTTTTATCTGTCTTCTTTATGATGATTTGTTCAATTCATACCTGTATATCTGCTTCAGTTATGAATTATGTATATTTATCATGACTGTTTTGGAGGTTGTTTTACTTTTATTCGCGAATATGCTTACAAATGCAATGATAATTATTATTTTAATATAATAATCGGATTTTCGGAGTTTGATTTACTTATACCCTTAACGAAATTTTACCTTTTATTTTGGCAGAAAACACTTCAAACACTGACATTATTATGTTTTTTAGGTAGTGATAGTGTCGCCCACCCGAGAATTGACACTGCAAATATTTAACGAGGCCAGGAAGTTTTCGTATGGCTCGGTATTGAAGATAGCTGTCGCGTACGGCGGTACCGCTGTGAGACATCAAGGAGATATTATATCTGTAAGTAAAGTCGTACTATTTTAGACCAATGACTATATTGCTTTCGCCCAATCGAGGAGGTAGCGGTCACTAACCTGCTGTCAAAAAGTTTGTCATTTCTATACCCGGTTTGTATAGAAATGACATATTTTTTGACAGCAGGTTAGTGACAATACAAAACGTTCTTGTCATAATTGTATAAATTTATTTTATAATAATTTGCATTTAGACCGACCGCAAATATACGTTTTCCGTATAAGGCTTCCAAATTTGTTAACGGAATGTATTGAATGCAAAATTCGTTGTTTAAATTCCCGCTCATATTCATTCTACTTTATCTAATGGGTGGCCTTAATCGTAGTTGTTGCTAGTGTCGTATAAAATAGTCTTGTTAAATTTACAGAAAGGGTGCCACATACTAGTAGCGACGCCCGGTCGTCTCCACGATTTCGTGGAGCGCAGTCGTATATCGTTCGACAGCGTGCGATTCGTCGTACTCGACGAGGCCGACAGAATGTTGGATATGGGCTTCATGTCCAGCGTTGAGAAGATGATGGACCATCCCTCTATGGTGCCGAGTGTGAGTTACTTGTATTTTAACCGACTTCAAAAAAGTGGGGTGCTGTATTGGACTATTTTTATTACTTCTGGTAGTTATTCTGTATTTCTGTTTTAAACACCTCTTAAGCTCAGATCTTTTTACCCGACTGCAGCGAAGCAAAAAGGGAGGTCATGATTTAGACCTGTATGTATATATGCATTATGTATGTATGTGGGTATGAATGTTCATCTGTTCCCTTGAAATAAAGTTTCGCTGGAAGCGTCTTAATTGTCTGCTGGTTATAGGCTATAATCTTTAAAAAATTTAAACACGACTACTAAACCACATTCTAAAAATTAAGAAACAAGAAAATATATGGACATGTTTAAAGGATAGCCATGTTTGTCTACCTCTTTTGTTTCATTAATAGCTATTAGTAATTGATTATTCTGTTTAAATACAGTAGGTAAATACATTATTAAACGTTATTTTTATAAAAGAATTCGTTTATCTCAGCTTTACGAATATCTGAATTTGTACACAGAGTGACCGTCAAACCCTCATGTTCTCGGCCACGTTCCCCGAAGACATCCAGCATCTCGCCGGCCGGTTCCTCAACAACTACTTATTCGTTGCCGTGGGCGTCGTCGGCGGCGCCAGCACCGACGTTGAACAAGTCTTTCACGAAGTGTCCAAATACGAGAAGCAGAATATGCTGAAGAAACTCGTTGATGAGAATGGTGAGTTTTTTATACGCTTTTATTAGGTCGTCGTGTATGTCAGTATGTATATTATAATGGGATTCCTGGGATTGTTATGAAACTTGGCAGTTGTGTGGTAGTTCTGATGACAGTATGAATAGTAGTGGATAATAAATGATATTTAATTGTATTAAATTGTAAAATCAGTTTTAAGTGTATCGTTTTGTCTTTTGAATTACAAGATGAGACCAAATTAATTGACCTAGTCATTTATATACACAAGACGTGTAGAAATTCTTAAAGCCTTTAATATTAATTTCGATTGCGCACTATTTTAATTTATTTCCACATATCTAAGTAAAGACATGATATAGTAAAAGAAGCCTAAACTTATGAGTGCTTACAGCGGGCAAACGAGTACTCGTGTTTGTGGAGACGAAGCGTAACGCGGACTTCATAGCTGCTATGCTCTCGGAACAACAGAATCTCACCTCGTCGATACACGGGGACCGGGAGCAGAGAGAAAGGGAGGAGGCTCTGCACAACTTCAAGACGGGCAGGCACTGCATCCTGGTGGCGACCGCAGTGGCTGCTAGAGGATTAGGTATGTACAATCCTTTGAAACAAGTACAGATCGTGGATCTAAGTTATTTGGTCGGGTTATGTCAAACTCAGCCAACAGATTACGACTTAACTTGGAATTGATATATTCGGATCAAATGACGTAGGTCCGTCAACTAGCTCTGTTTCAATTTCTACCTTCTTCTTGACAGTCTTGCTCTTAAAGAGCAGACATAGGCACCATTGGTCTTACGAATACTCTACAGAGGAAATACGTAGCATCAACCTGAATCATCCTTCTGAGTCCCGACCCACCGCATGATATTAAAGAAATAACTGAGTGCTTGATAACACGGAAATTTGAAGCGATTTAGTATTTAAGTGGTACTGAACTTTCTTTCGTGTTAGGTCGCTACAAACCTACTGATGTAGTTTAGTTTTTAATTTTAACGTATAATAATATGTGATATGAAATTATTGAAAATTTGTGTGTTACAGATATAAAGAATGTGGACATAGTAGTCAACTATGATCTGCCCAAGAGCATAGACGAGTATGTGCACAGAATCGGCAGAACCGGCCGCGTCGGTAACAGAGGAATGGCTGTCTCGTTCTTTGATTCGCAAATGGTAAAGTATACAATTTTACTAGCTGACCCGTTCCGCTACAGACTAAGGACCTGTTTAACCACTTCCTGATAAGTGTAATGAAATGAAAATTAAATAAACTGTCGTAAATCATAACAAAGGTAGGACAAGGTTTGTAACTGTACTCAAAGGGTAAAAACGGGACCCAGTAATAGATAGCACTGCAGTATGTCTACATTAAAATATCGGTTGCGGTGGTATGTAATAAATAGCTGGTTTATTTTCAAAAATATATTTTTACCACTTCGCTATATCGATATTTTATTTTGACTACAACACATCAGAAACTTAGTTTTCGCTGACTTTGGGCGTAACGAGTCTCAACATAATTATTTTATATACTTACTATCAGGGAAGTTGATACATGGTTGCGTTATCAATCTGGCGAATCAACCTCCCTAAGTGTATATAGCATGTTACAAACATAGTCTTTTGACAGGACACCGCTTTGGTGGCGGACTTGGCGAAGATCTTGAAGCAGGCGGATCAGCCCATACCAGACTTCCTGCAGCACGGCGGCGGCACATCCACGTATAGAAGCAACAAATACGGTGGCAGTGATATAAGAGTGAGTATTGTTATGTTGTACTAGAGTACTATAAGAAAAATTAAGAATATCGTCGGTTTACCTGCGATAAACTTAAAATGGCTCCTTGTTGAGTCAAAGAAGTCGACTCAGGCCCTCGAGTACGCGTGCCGGCCACGTGCTTATTTCATATGCTTTGACTTTCGCCCGCGTGACGGTTGACACACCTACCGCAGCCATTAAACAGACTGCCATTATACGAACACTCGTGTGCACTAGTCATCGAGCATAGAACCTAAAGAGCGGAAATGTTATTAGTTTTGTTCGGAAGAAAAATCCGCCCAAAGCCACTGCGCTCTGATTGGAAGTAGCGGACTTCGTACACGCAGGTAACTAAATTCTAACTTAACTTTAAGTTATTAACTGCAATGTAAACACCAAATTTAGTAGCAAGTGGCAAGTTAAGTCACTTACAATTCAGTTACTACTTATCTACTTAATACATGTAAACCAGACATTATTGTTGCGTTTTGTTTAGTGCGAGCATTAGTTGGCGGTTTTTAATTTAATAGTAGTAATAAACTGATCCGGACACGGATGGCTCACATTACTTCTACATAGGTTATATGCTCGATGGCACTAGTTTATCCTTTTTTGCTTTTTATCCACTGCACGCCGTTACCGTCAACAAAATGCCACTGTATATTTCATTTTGCTCTACGACATGAGCGTTCAGAGCAAAATCGCTAGAAAATGAAACCTATCTATATATATATAAAATAACAAGTCCTGACTGATTGACTGACTGACCGATTCATCATCGCCGAGCAAAAACTGTTAAAGCTACAGCCATGAAATTTGGTGAGTAGGATTGTTTTATTGGGTAGACACCAGCTAAGAAAGGAAATTTTAAATTTCAACCCCTAAGGGGGTGAAGTAAGGGTTGAAAGTTTGTATAAAAATTCGTCATTTGTTGAGCTACTAATTCAAAATAAATGGATACGTGTATAAGCGTTTTTTTAAATTCTACCCCTAAGAGGGTGAAAAGGGGGTACATTTTTTTGCGAAATTTCGTCATTTCTTAAGTTAGAAACTTAAAATTTTGTTTCTGAGCCGCTGATTGAAAATAAATAAATACGTGTTTAATCGTTTTATGAAATTTTACTTCCGGAGGGTGAAATTGGGGATTACAGTTTGTATGAAAATACTTCTTAATGCGAGTGAAACCGCGGGAAAAAGCTAGTAGATCATAAATTGCCATTTTATCGGTCCAAAGTAATCTCGTCGACGGCGTACGGTGGACAAACGGTGTAATGGTTGCCTTAATAGCAGAGCTTGATGCTATGCGGTAGTTTATTCTGATATCCTCAAGGCAAGGCCTGATACACACTATTTGTATGACTCAATCAGTAATCTGAATGGTGCTTTTATTTTTTGCATTCAAAAGGGAACTTTGGACAATGAGGTAATTTCTAAGTAATTTTTTTTGTAGTCCTTAGAAGGCAAATTGATGACTTTTTAATAAAACGACTGAGGCGACATAAACATACCTTGAACTGCACTGCGATGCAGTCTCGGCGCCGGCCGGTCGATATGACATTAAGTAAAATTCTAGTTTTGTATTATTTTAGCAGAAATCATTTAAAAATATTTTTTTTTTCAGGATTTCAGCAACGCCACCTCAGCGGCGGTAGAACAAGGACAGGAACCTGACGAGGAGTGGTAAAGAGCGAGAAAGAATATAATGCGAACGAGACAGAGGCAGTGCAACTGTTTGGTGCTTGTATTTGTGTGAAACGTGTGTGATATCGGAGGACGAACCTCATACAAAACTATTTTCTGACAAGTTTTTACGTTTGGGAGTAAAACTATTAGTTATAGACGTACTGTTTGATAATAAGAGTTTTTGAAAAACGAATTTGTCTTCCATGTGAACTGTGTATCCCAGTGAACATTTTTTGCACTGTTGTAAAGTCCAACAGTATAGTAAATATTATACTTGTGACAATGTAAATTGAAAGAAATGAAAACTGTAAAAGTTTGACTTTTAAAAATGGCTTGACAGATGATACAAAGGTTTTATTATCAAGTGGTACATTCACAGTTGCACAAAGTTCATAACTTTTTCATTCAGTTGTACTTAACTGTATCAAGTTTTCTATTCATATAGTTTCGTTTTTTTTTTGTTTTATTTTATCAATATACAATTTTAGAGGCAAGCAAAGTTAGGGGAAACTATGTAACAATGTACCTAGGTATATGTTGAAAATTTTGGGAAGAAGTGCACAAAAACGAGAATAATTAGGAGAGGCATAATTACATTGTTTATTAGTAAATCCTCGGCAAATTGCTTGATCCTAAATGGTAAAATTGGACAGTTCCGTTGATGTTCAAGATTATATAATATAATCTGTGATGTTTATTATGAATGTTGCTCAGTTGAAATTTTAACATAGTTACACATTATATATGTATAGTTCAAAACTATGTCGTTTTTTGTTGTTTTGTTTTAATTATGGGAACACTGGAAAAGTCACTAGGTTTATTTGACAAATTATCGAACGAGAGTTTAATTGATCATTTAAATTATATATTATTTTGTAGTACAAATCTGCTTCCACAAACATACAGTATTAACCATACTCACTCGTGCTGGCTGCGAGACATTTAATTTAACATTTGAGACATTTAACAAAACTTGCTCAACTAAATTCCATTTTTTAAAATCATATGTCAACATAACACCCAGAAATTAACTTACCTCTATAGGGTTTTCTTAACTTAAGGAAACTGCCTTCTTAACTTCTGTGTGTTATACTGAAAGTTCCTAGTGCTAGTTTCACATTTTTTAGAAGTTATCACCAGTCTAACATACAAAAACACTATTAATGACATGACAACAATCCATTTATATGTAAGGTACATGCTAACAATAATCTGTGATGATATTTAAGTAGCGTAAGAAATATACTTTAAGGCACTTATTACACCAAGGTATTAGGAGTTAAAACAGTGACTAACAAAATTGAAAATTTGCTTACCAAGATACAAATAACATATAAACATGTTGCAGAGAGAAAAGTTTGTAAAGCTTGTTCATCACAGTTTAATGTGACAACCAAAGAATTCCTAGAAATAACATTAACAATTCATAAAATTTCTGTTGATAGAATAGTAACAATTTTGGTTTGTTACAAAAGTAAGGAAGCACAGCTTAAGTGTTTGGCTTTTGAAAACCTAAAATATGACAACAATAATAAGTTTCTGATTGTACGGCTATTCTGGTAAATGGGCAATCTATTTAAGCAGCTAACTGCCTCGTCAGTCAGCCTATAAAAAGCAGGGTATATCATATAGGCTACCTACCATGATAGAATGAAAAATATAAATGTACAAAATATGTGTAACTATGTATGTGTATTAGTTTTTGACGTAAGACATTGTAGATTTTAAGTTACTCGTTGTTCTAAAATAAAGTAAGTTTTTTGTATTTTGTTTCTCATTTTTGAAATTGCCTTTTTTCTATGTAGTGATGATCGCATTGATAGAGCAATTGAAGATGAAGAGATTGCGCTGTGTGCCTTCTTAGATATTGAAGGCGCATTCGACAAAACCTCAACCAGCTCTATAACTAATAGCCTGGTTTTAAAGAACATAGATCCAACCACTGGATCAAAGCAACGCTCGACAACACTGTAGCTTCATCGACTATCTTGGACGTGACACTCAAAAGCAGGCTGACACAAGGTCGCCCTCAGGGAGGCGTGCTGTCACCCCTGGAATGGTCCTTGGTAGTGGATGGTCTACTAAAGGAAATAAAGTTCCTAAGATTTTACGCTTAAGGATACGCTGACGACCTGGCGGGCATGGTGGTGGGCAAATGTGCATCAGTGGTCGCTGGGCTGATGCAATCAGCACTAAGAGTCGTCGAGAACTGGTGCCTAAGGGGCAAACTCACAGTCAATGCTGACAAGACGGTTCTGATACCTTTCACCAGAAAGAGGAAGTTGGAGGTTCTACGGCCCCCGACACTGTTCGGAAAACCCATTAGGTTTGCAAGTGAAGTCAAATACCTTGGAGTAATCTTGGACAAAGGACTTGCTTGGAATAGGCACATCGAGCACACCACAAAGAAGGCTAGATGTGCTCTGGGATCCTGTTGGAAGTTTGTCAGCTCTAAATGGGTCATTCGCCCGAAGGCAATGCTATGGTTAGTTCACAGATGGATCAAGGAAGGACAAACGAGCGTGAGCCGGATTCTACGGAGGCAGGCCACAAAGGAGCAAACTTGCCTGTCTGAAAGAGTTTGCGACCGTGTTTCAGGCTGAAGTCTTCGCCATCATCGGTTGTTTGCTGGAGAGCCTAGAAATGGTTTTAGTTAACAAAAATATACGTGTCTTCTCTGACAGTCAAGCTGCTCTAAAAGCCCTGACTGCAACTGATGTCTCGTCCAAATTAGTTTTGGACTGTATTGAGACACTCAACATGCTGGGCGCGAACAACGTTCGCCTAGTATGGGTCCCGGGGCACAGTAACGTTCCCGGTAATGAACCGTTGACGAGCTGGCCAGACTGGGATCTGAGGGCCTCATATACGGTCCCGAACCGGTATGCGGGATAACTCCCAGTACCACAAAGCGAGTGCTCGAGAAGTGGGGACACGGGCCTAGCAATAAGCAATGGGCTGAGACCCTGGCCTCGAGCACTCTAAGGCTAACTCCTGGCTTCAACAAAAAACTGAGAGAATTGGTGCTTACTATGGGTGGGAACCAACTAAGGATCCCGACCAGAAGCCTAACTGGGAACTGCAAGCTCAACAGGATAGGTGTAAGTAGAATAACGACTTGCAGATTCTGCAAGGAGAAGGATGAGACACCTGTCCACCATTTTCTTGACTGTCCTGCACTACTACAGAGCAGGAACAGGCACTTTGGACGCTACGAATGCTCCGCAGAGGACATTTGTAGCACCAACCCCAATCACATTGTTCAATGTATGAGCAGTATTGGGTTGGGGACGGTGCCCTAATGCGAAGGAGTCACAATAGATCCTTAAGGGTCGCAGTGACGCAAGGGCCACAGGGTCCTTCCTTCGGCGGGGATATAAAAAAAAAGTAGTGCTGTGATGTGGGTGATCACGGATTTGGTGTGATGTATCCTTTTTGATCAGCCGCAAACGAACTTTACTTTTTTAATAGGTATGTCAGAGAATATTTAAGTGTTCTAATACTATACCAGTTCTTACTGGTGCGCTATTAAAAATGTATGTACCCTAGAGTAAAAGAATATTTTTATCCTATTGAATATTATTTGAGTTAAATCCTTGTCTGATAAGTCAGTTTGACGTACGAGGAAAAAACAGGAAGTAGAGTTACATGCTATTGCACAACATTTTTACGAACGAATCTAAATCTGTCTAAATCAAGCCCTGTATGACTTTAACAGCGAGCGAAGTTCCATGATGTTTCATATACAATTCTAAAATTCGGTTCGTCTGTCGCGTCGATCGGTTCTGATAGATTTGCGTTTCGCCATTTTCCGATATAAGTGTCGGATAGGCTATCCGCAACGTATTTCACGAATTCGACATACTTCACCTGTTAGATATGCTGTGGATAGCCCCATAGGGCACTTATCAGGTAGTGATGACCTGGGCCTAAAGTTTGTATAACGAGACATTTACCTTTCGTCCCTTAGCCTACAACACCACCTAACTGCTAGGTCATTTTACAAACTTTACAAGAGATAAAAAAACTGCGGTGTTGCGAGGCCAGAGGACTTGAGCGCTGTCACTATTTTTTGAATTACGGCTTTGGATTGGCTGAAATCTATATCATGTGACCAAAGAAGCTTAAATTCTAAGATTTAAGCTTTTTGCATGTGACCAAGGTTCGATGCGCAGTGCGTAGCTCAATCCAATATTGACATTAAATTGTATAACATACAATTAACCTATTGATAACGTAACATTAACGTTTGTTTAACGTCACTCAGTTCGTGGTTCTATGGAAGTGAAGAGTCGCGTTGTGCTGTGCCGCTAAATGCGATCTCGTCATAATAAGGGAAATAAGACTTCCATAGACGACGTGTAAGGAACGTCAGTTCTATAGAAAGAAATATATAAAATATGTTAACAATTAAATTATTAAGATCTTTACATAATTTGTAAGAGGCACAAATTATTTATAAAATTAAAGTTTAGTCGGCATATCTCCGAGTGCGGCATAGTTTGAGAAATTGGGAATTTGGGAGGTGGATATGATTTTAATACAAATACAATACATTCTAGTTAATACCTAACAAAAAAAAAGAACTCTACTTGTATATAATATAATAGTGAGAATTATAATACCGGCCATAAACTTCATCCTCTGTTAATGTAATCGGTATATCAAGTCTAGAGATTAGGTACAACAAAGTTATCCACTTGAGATAACAGAATTTGCTTAAACCGACGTCTTTTTGAGATATACATGAGTGAATGATTATTACGACTTCGAAAGATAAGCTATGTTTATAATAATATTATGTACATATAATAAAACAGTAAAATGTTTGTCTTTTTGCACGAGCTAATCTCCGAAACAGTTAGACTATTCTCTAAGAGACATGTAACGGCTGTGCTCGTCTCTGTGACCACGGATGTCGCAGCTGTCACATCGTTTACAGCAGTGTTATTCTCTAAGCGCAAATAACACAACATCTGTGCCCGCATCGGCTGTTACAGCCATGAGAGCGAAAATCGTATTCACTAACACAAGTTTTCGAGGCCGTTCGACACTACAGCCTCGCGACGCGTGTCAAACAGCTTAAAAAACTTGTATTAGTGAATACGAATCTCGCTTTCATGACTGTAACACAACTTAGAGAAGCAGATTTGATTAAAACTTCTATGTTTCATAGTTACTTTAGTCTAGGCAACGTATACTTTTTATCTCGGGAATATGTGCTGGAACCTTATATGCTTATTACTCTTCAAAAATGTACCGTGCGGTACATTTTTGAACACTTTTAAAAAAGTATAAAATTTAATACATACATCAAATCAAGTCAGTATATCAAATAAAATACACAAATGCCCTAAAAATAATTTATTTACAAACTATAAATATAATAAAACATTTATACAACAATATATCACAATTCATTAGTCTTTGTACAGTGACTATAAATTCACACATAACTCTTAAGGCGACACTGCTTAGGCGGCACGAAACGACGCGACACTGCTTAGGCGGCACGAAACGACGCGACACTGTACTACCAAAGAACTGACGTTTTACGTGAATTCAACCTTTTACAAAAGTCAGTTCTATGGAAATAAAGTTTCTCGACTTGTACGTGACGTATCGCACTATGAAGTCTTGTCTTCAAATAGTTCTAACAGGCATTCCTTTTTCCTTTTCTTCGTCACAATCATAGCAGATAGCGGTATACGCATAATACCTATAATTCTTGTTCATCGATCTGCCGCCCTCAAGCTTAAATGCCGTTAACCAACATCTGGTCGTTTTTGACA
Organism: Cyclargus thomasi; assembly: GCA_026546445.1. Lineage (NCBI taxonomy): Eukaryota > Metazoa > Arthropoda > Insecta > Lepidoptera > Lycaenidae > Cyclargus > Cyclargus thomasi. The sequence continues at coordinate 14,602 of JAOTAV010013125.1, read as the reverse complement.
TTTTCATGCCATCATAATCAGAAGAAAAAGCTCTATCGGCATGTATTACCAACTTTCGCAGCTTTTATAGTCATCGAGTTATTAAAATTGATATTGCCGTTATGAAGTACCAAGCCCAGACAGCAACTGCGGCGTTTTTTGCTCGTAACTCAAAAAGTACTTTTTGCACATAGCGGCATTTTAGCTTGAGAACGGCAGCAATAGGTACAATTTTTAAGTAACGAGTTGAGGACTAAGTCACCTTTAACACTTGCAGGGTTAGCACGGCCCCCAAAGAAAGGGTACTTGTATTTTTCCTCAGGTCTTTAATCGTATTTGTCAATTGCTTTCAAAACAGATTGCTTAAATTTTCGTGTCTGTCCTTTTAGGTTTCAACTTTTTTGTCTCTACTGTACTCACGATAAGCCTGCTTATGGACTTAAATTGTTTGCTTAGGGGTCACAGACGTCGCAAACCCCGAAAATTTCGTTAACAGATCTTATCACTCGTTTCAAACATCTTATACATATTGATCAAACACACATAAAAGACGAGACCGCACTTGAGCGATACAATGTGACACGACACTCCACATTCCATAGGAATGGCGTTTAAAATATTATGTCAGTGTCACCTTTGCAAAGCGCCAGTTTCACGTTGCCCGTTAACAAAATATAATTTTTCCCCTTTGGAAAACGTCAGTTCCACGTCTGTAAAAAGTGTATAAGTTATTTATATGGAACGTGGAGTGTCGCGTGACGCTGTCTTACCGTATATCTATTATATAAAAATAAGTCGGGTTTTCCTTCCTGACCATATGGCTCCAGAACACACGAACCGATTTCCATGGTTTTGCATTCTTTGGAAAGGTCTTGGGCACCATGAAGTTTGTAGTAAAAAAAAATCAGGAAAAATTTCAAGAGGAAAGTTATCACGCGGACGGAGTCGCGGGTAACAGCTAGTCATTGATAAATCATCTATGTTGAAGTAACGTTGCATCACCCTCTATCCCTTTTTCGATTGCAACTCTAGTAGGAACTTTATTGAAAACTATTATTTTTCACGGCAAACATTGGGACCCGTTAGATTCAATATTGATATCACATTTATACCTTCTCGGCGGTGGTTTCGAGAGTTTCGTTGCTTATACCACACTCCTTGTCAAGCCTATAACCAACTTTGGAAAAGTAGTACACAAATCTGAAAATAAAAACACATTTTTAAATGATTTACCGACAGCAATTTTTTGAGTCGCAATTGGCTGTGTAAAGTTGCTTTGCAAGAACTAAAAATATATAAATCTGTAATTAGTTCATGACTCGATATATTCAAACTTCACTTCATCGTGTCGTCGCGCATTGCAACAACACAGAATTGAGACGCAGTTTACGGATTCGACGATCCTAAACTGCCTAAGTCCTGACAGAGTTGACGTGCGACATTTATAAATAAGCGTATGTATTCTGTTCTATTGACGCAACCTACCGTAATATGGCCTCGTTTCTAGTATCTTGACCGCCAAGACGAATAGATAATTTATAAAACAATTGTTATGTCCTTTCCAACCTTAGAGATAGAAGAACTACTGTGGCACTCATAACTATTTTTTCATCAATCTTATCTTTAGGATAAACCACTCACCCGAGTATCACAATACATATCACCATCAATATCGCGCTGAGCAGGTATATCATGCCCGGGAAGGTGGCTAGTGTGGCGGTATACACAGAGTTGTATATAACAGGGGACAGAACGGGACTGACGCTCTGTATGGTGCACATCCAAGCGAACACTTTGACGATGTCGTCCGCGGGTATTATTTTCCGTAGGTGGGTCCGTAAAATCGGTCCGAACATCTTTTTGAATAATGAAATGGATAAGGCTGAAAAACGAGAAGTTTTAATATAAGGATGATAAATAGATGAGTTTTCAATTTCAGATTAACTTAAAACCCACTGTTGACTGACGTTTTATAAATTTCGATTTTGTAAAAAAAAAAAATTAACACGTGTCGTGTCTCTTTAGTCTGGTCTCGTACTAATCAATTTAATTGGCTAAGTAGTTTCGACGTATAGAAAGTGTACTTAAAGTACTTATTTTGAATAAAAAGATTTTAATTCGATTTGATTTTGACATTCTGTCCGTCCCCAGAAAAGATAATAATTTCGTTTCGTCAAGTTAAAAAATTAACAAAGAAGAATGTTCTGGCATCTTTGTTGCTGGATAAATCTATCTTTCTAGTAGGAATATAATCGTTGGGTGTAAAAAAAATAACCCACCCAAATACATATGCCATGTTGTAGTAGCGACCATCTTTATAATGAACTCCGCGGTCAACAATATTAGCGTCAACATCACAAACGGAATGTCGTTTAGTTTAAATAATTTCTGCACCACCATAACTCCTATGAAGCCACCAAAGAAAGTCGCCGCTGTACTTGCAGCGCTGTAAAACGTGTAATCTTGTAATGCCCATTGGAGCTTTTGTCTCGAGTAGAAATACTCTAACACATCTACCCCCGATAGAGAGGCCACTATGATGAATTTGAGCACACATATAAGTATTATTTGGGCTCGTCTGTACCAGGGCTTTTTGAAACACACAAAGACTACGTCTTTTACGTACGATATGTTGAACACTTTTGTAAGTCCGCCCTGCAAAAGAAACAAAATGTAATTGCAAACTTATATAACAACACAATGTTTAGAAAAATTCAGTATTTAGTACTAGCAGCTGTAGATCTAGTTATTAGGCAAAACTTAAATATATAGTAAAGGCTAGCGACACTGCGATGATGCGTCAAAGAACTGACGTTTGTTAAGGGACATTGCCGCGTAGAGTCGCTTAGTGTGGTATTGCCTTTAAACAGATATGATTGAAGATCTTAGGCTTATAATATTTTGACGTGCGTATCTAAGGCATTGATAAAAATGATTTGGTCATGATCCTGGACCGTTCATTATCGCAGCAATCTAAGATACTAGAGAATGGTAAAAATTCCCACATACTTTTAACACTAGCCTTGGTTAGCCGCGAACTATAGACCTTTCGAAAACTTATTTTTCCCCAAGCACCGAGAGTATTCTATTGGCTGATATTACACATTAGAAATTATTCAAAATCAGAAAAAGGTTCTAAAGTTATTGCATTTCAAACATTCATACGTGCATATAGTTATACAAAAAAGTACTTTTATCCCAAGTTGTATTGTACCTCTAGAACACGTTAGCTATGTTTTCTAAGTCAATAATATAGTATACAGGTGTTAACATAATATAATATAAACGACTATTAACCTTCTTGGCATTAGGCAGGCTTTCTTTTATAAATAAGTGCGTGAAAGCGTAAGCTGTCAATTTGAGGCCAGCCGAAAATAACAGGGCATTGACGATGCCGAACGCTAATATCAGGTATGAAGTGATAAAAGATCCCACTATGGTGCTCATCAAAAGTGTAGCGTCTAGAATTATCATCCTGTAAAAAAAAATGTAAAGTATAATTTTAAAACGGAGCGTCGACACATGCGCGTCAACGTAACCTACACTTAAATTGTAAAATGTAACTGGTGTCTGTTACAGATTACAACACTGCACCGCAAATCGCAACACAACACGACTGCTACTGTCCTAGCCTTGTGGCACCAAAAAACTTTGATGAAAACCACCTTATTTGTACGCACATATTTAAAAATATACGCACGCACCAACTAACATACACGCAGGAAAGGATTTGTAAATCGGCCTTTGGAGGCTTAGATGCGGCAGCGTCCTAACTCCTGATTGAGCAGCAGCGTCCTAGCTTTCTAGAAAGGCAGCGAATTTCATAAGTACGTACATAATGGCGGCAGAAGTAAAGTGGCATTCATATATGAAAAATGTGAATCCTTCACTGCATACATGTTTTCATCGAAAATTTCGAAAAAGCAATTTGCATAAAACTTTGGTATCAATTTTTTTAATAACTTAAGAGAATGCTAAGGTCAATGAAACATTTTGTACGAAAAATAATACCTCTTGGCTTTAAGTGTTATTTTTAGCACAAAATGCTCAACGTAACGTGTTATGGTTTTGGCAAAGCACCGTTTTATGTTACCCTGCCAAATCGGACGATCTCGGTAAAAAAGGTGAAATTTTGTTAAACATCAGAGAACCTGTTTCACCACTTCCTGTTAAGTGTCAGACAGGCTGTTAACAACTTATCTAACAGATGAAGAATGGAGAATCTGTCAAATAAGCCTTTCCGAGACTTATCAGGAAATATTATGTTAAAAATGACCCAAAATTTTGAGACTTTGAGGTGTTTGATAAAATTTCAAATCTGATTCTTGACGACTAGTAGCCGTGAAAAAGCAGATTTGCAATTGGCTATTAGCTTTGTAGAGCTTATTCTCTAGAACTAAGAGCCCTCGCTGCGTGCATCGGACGCCCTCGGCGGACATCCGCTGTAAGAATTAAGCGAGTTATACCTAATATTCAAGGTGAAGTAAGTTCAAAATTATAAATCGCTTAAAGCGAAAACATTTCTTGTGATTTAAATGGGCAAGCTCCTTAGCGTCATGAGTTTTATGAGAGACCATTGAATCTGGTCGAGTATTGAATTTTGTCAAACACTTCCAAACTCCACATAGACGTTTAATAACATTTTCCATTTTGATCGAGATCGTCCAATTTAAACGGCAATATAAACGTGTGTTTTACCTTCATCCAACACCAATCAGTTAACCGCACTTCTAAAAAACACCATGAGCTAAAACATCTGCAATTTGAACATTAAAAATTAATATATAAACTAACAAGGACTTATTGCTTGTTGCACTAATTTCTAAAAAGTGCCATATTCAGTACGTTCCTGACAGAGGATTTCAGGAACTCAGCGGTTAGCCTATAGGGCACTTATCAGGAAGTGGTAAAACACACCTTTACTACATTAAGTCAAAAAATTATCATACTTAATAAAACACAATTTTCTTGCACTTTTTCCACTATATTTTCTTAGATTTTACGAATTTATAATAAAAACACGACCGTTTGATAAATTCATCATCAGGTGTATTTTATATTACTTTGTCGAAACCGGTCGTGTATTTATTAAAAATTCGTAAAATCTAAGAAAATATAGTGGAAAAAGTGTAAGAAAAGTGTGTTTCATTATGAACATGAATTTCCACCTTGAACCAATAGTACAATCAATCACATATATCAAAAAATTTATGTTTCCCGAAAAAGTCAAAGGACTCGCCTTATCGCCGTATTCTTCGCTTCACTGGTGTCTATGACGTAGCAGTAACCGCCGATCATGAGCACAATGTTGCCACCTGACAGACATATCGGGATGTACACCGCCACCGACCACCACGGTCCCCAACTATCGTCGATTGTGTACGCGGCTGCGACACACGCTGCTACGGCCAGACCTAAAACGTTGCTGATTTGAAAATAGAGGTTGGGAGAAGAAGTTTATAGATCCATCGTTAGGCCTTTTCTTTTTTGTCGAGCGTAATACCATTATCCATCCATGAAGCCTGTTTAAGTCACATTGTAGCGATACGACACGACGCGACACTTTACTTCCAGAGTACTGGAGTTTTACAAACGGCAGTGCCGTGGAAGTTGTCCATGAGGCCTACTTTTGAAACTCTAACGATAAATAATAACGGGGCGACTTCTTTACAACGTCGTTTCATTTGTTAGAGTGGAACGCGGCATTCCCATTCGTTGCGTCTCAAAACGGTTCGGAGTATGTCTCCAGACTAGCAGATAGCAATATTTTCGCGATCGAGTGTAACGGGTCTCAATGTAAAGGTTCAGAGCGACATGAAAAACGAGTCACTTCATTTCCATAGGACTGACGTTTTACAAACGTAAATCTGGTGTTTTACGTCAGTTCTATGGAAGTAAAGTGTGGCATTATAACGTCACTAGTTGTGCTCCGCGGCGATACCCGTGGCTCAGTCGAGATTAAAAAGTACCCTATGTACTAATTCAAGATAACGGCTAGCTCCATGGCAATTTTTTTCGAAATCAGTTGTTTAAGCGTGAAGAAGTTACAAACATACACTCTCACAAACTCGCAAATTCACAAACTTTCACATTTATAATATTAGTAAAATTAGGTTAACTATACAAAGAACAAAGTTTAGGATTAACTTACCCAAAAACGGCCATATAAGTAGGGGCCTTCGTCCATACGTGTTCGACCACACTCCTATAAAAGTGGACAACAACGCTGAACCCAAATACTCCAACATAGAGAGTACCGTTAGGACATTTGAGGCGTACTCCTGGACATCTTGCTCCAAGGCGCTGGTCTCGTTCGTCCTTACAGGCGAGAGGAACGAGGCACACTCCTCCTTGGAATAATGGAGAGCGTGCTCACACGTCCTGTGCAATATTATGTTTTTGATTGCGGTCACTAAAATGATAATAAACATGTGTAAGAAGCTACAAATTAATCTGTATTGGTTTTTATTCAATGAAACTTTAAACACTTTGGATTTTGGAGTTACTATAGGGATTGTCCGCACGATGTCCGATTTTTATCCGTTATTTCTCTAACACATTGAATTATGAGGGTATCCGCACTGGCGTAAAATATCCGCGAAAAATAAGTCATTACAGACTTTATGTGTAAGTAGTAGTGAGTAATAAAAGTATTCGTACTGGCGGAAAAAAACCGCGAAAATTAATATGTCAACATTCGCGATAATATAATGACGACTTTGACATAGGCCTGACCATTTTGATATACCATTTAGATACATTATGCCAAACTCATCATCAATTTATCGATTTGGCATGCCTAACTCTTCATCAATATTGAATGTCCGCACAGCGCATTTTGACCGCGTGAATTTTATTGTAGCGATTTTTCGTATTAAAATTTCTCGTGGTTTCTTTCCACGAGTGAAAATACTCTCCTCATATATTTTATTCATTCCGTTACATTAGTAGAAAAAAAAGCACAGATAAAATTCGTAGTGCGACGCTCTTAACTTTCATCATCTTGAAAGGTTCTGACTTCTAAATGCGGAAGTTAAATCTTAAATTTTTCAAATATTTTGGATATTTAGATTATCACGTAATAATTAATTTGCTTACCAATTATAGCATTGCCGACCATTCCTATGAAAATAGGAATTTCAACGGTGGTACGTATCGACCATTTCACAGGATTCACTTTGTCCGCACAATCGCCTTGGTCCGCCATTGTCACTCATAAGTATACCACTATTCTGAATAAATTATGAACATGAAGGCAAGATACTGACAAGTGGGATAGACGTTATCACAATAATCTTATCGGAAACGTTCAGCCCGTCTTAAGATCAGAACTTGATCATCTAAACAGTTTCCATTGTCATACTCACACATCCTTTTTATACTTTCTAATTTCGAGACTTGTTTTCATTACGTAAAAAACATGATTTTTACACTTCAATTTTTATATGAATTGGAAAGTTGAAAGCTACCTACGGGTTTTATAACTTTGTGGATTAACCATCAATCTACATGATTGAGGTTAATTTGTCGATTTTTTCCATAAAGTGGCAAACGAGCACACGGGTCACCTGATAGAAAACAACTATCATCGCCTAATGACACTCAAAACAAAAGAGTTGCAGGTGCATTGCCGGTCTTCGTTACGGTCTCTTGTTGAATGTTGGCAGGCTGTATTGGTTCAGAAACAATTTTATTAACGCTATAATTTTCCTACCGTATGATTGAGCGTAATGATCACAAAAAATTCTGCTGCACTCAAATATTAATAAGATGCACAGATCCCTTCAAAATTGTATAAAATAAGAGCACCTAGACTATCCGACACAAAACAACTTAAAGCAAAGTCAAGTGTATTGAAAAATAAAACTTAATTTAATGAGTCAAAGCTCACAATCGTACAAAAGTTAAATCTCGCGGTCTCGGAGCGACTGGGAGTGGAGAGCATATTGTCAATTTATGCGCGGTTTTGCCGGCCCCACTTTTTAGACGGTAACTGATGTGAATCTTCATTTAATATTTGATTGAAGGCTGCACTTATGACAAATGTGTGCATTTCCACACGATTTATATCATCTATCGACAAACTAACTATACAATACATACTAAGCAAGGTTTATATTTGTCTTAAAATGATTTTTATAAATAAAGTAGCTGTTGCCCGCGACTCCGTCCGCGTGGTAGTTTTTCTCTTGAAAAATTTCCTGAATTATTTTTTGCTATAACACTTACAGAGCCTGAGGTTTTTCCAACGATTGCAAAACCGTCGAAATCGGTTCGTGCGTTCTGGAGTTATAACGTCAAGAAGAAAAACCCGACTTATTTTTAACCGACTTCCAAAAACGAGGAGGTTATAACTTATATGTTCGGCTGTGGATTCTTTTTTTATTTTTGTATGTTCAACGATTACCTCACGGCTAGTGAACCGATTCTCAAAGTTTTTTCTTTTTTGTATAGGGTATTACTCCAATTTGGTCCCACCTGATGATGGGATCCATGAGTAATCGAGGGAACTCTTTGAAATTTGTATGGAAACATATAATGATTTTGGTTTTTTTAGACGCGTCTCAGGTTACCAAAAAGTAAGATTTGATACCAAAGTATACCAAGGTTCCGAAGGTACTGAGAGAACTCGTGATTCCTTAAAGATACCACTTTCGGGTTTACGGCGTTGTTTTAAGAACTGGAAATATATGCTACTACAATATAAATTATATTCTTAATCATCATCATCACAAAAGTAGTGACCTGATGATGGGATCCTTGAGTAATCGAGGGAACACCTTGAAATTTGTATGGAAACATATAGTGATTTTAGTTTCTATAGAAGCATCCCAGGTATATGTTACAAAAAAGTAAGATTTGGTACCAAAGTATGCCATTGTTCCGAAGGTACTGAGAGAACTCGTGATTCCTTACAGATATGACTTTGATATCATCATCATCGTCATAGCTACTGTGGCTTCATTCATCAACCTACAATTATTCAAGGTAATTAATCCGTAGCTTGTCGAGCAATATCAATTTTAAGGCGCGCTACACACCTTAGCCTCCGACATTTGTCGACAACATTTTGTTGGTGAGCTAGGTTGTTGGCTTCACTTACAAGTCGGCGGCACAAGCCTGCTGGCGGCTTAGGTGTGCAGTAGAGCGCTCTACAAATAGTAACATAATACTATGTAGAACCATAGAGAAATTTGTCTATGGTAGAACGAACAAAATAATAAAGTAATAACTGATTTTTATTCAAAACTAGTTACGGCCCGCGGTGCTACCCGGGGCTGAGTCGAGATTAAAAAGTAGCCTATGTGCTAATTCAAGATACCAGCAAGCTTCATGCCAAATTTTATCGAATTCGTTCAGTCATTTAAGCGTGAAGAAGTAACAAACATTCCACTTACAAATTCACTAACTAACAAACTTTTAAATTTTTAATATTAAGCCATTCTTCGGCACGAATGGGCCAAAGCATCGACGGTCTCACTGAAAACTGTCGTGAAACGTCGTTGTGCTGTGTTTCTTCCAGTAAGTGAGATTACCGGTAGCCCAACTTCCCTAATCCCCCTATCCCTATTCCCATTCCCAGGCGCGTGCGCTCCATACAGGCTGAAAAGCAGTTCGTTGCTTGCCATATGAACTTGGACGTCTTGTTTGTACAAAAGTCTCTTTTACAAATAAAAAAATATATATTTTTATTAGTACAATTAAACCCGAGGGACGTTGTTCTGTCGGTCTTTTGGACTGTGTCCTCGCCGTACACTGCACATTCCCTATTCTTTCATAAAAAGGCCGGCAATGCACATGCATCTCTTCGGATGTTACGAGTGTTCACGGGCGACATCAGTTGCTTTCCATCAGGTTACCCGTCTGCTCCCTTGCCGCAATAACAAAAAAAATGTATCATGCCTTGTGGTTCTCTATAGGTATAACATTATAACTTTGGATAACAAAAAAGGTTGAAATTATTATTTTTACCAAAAAATTAAAGCCGACTTCCAAAGGAAAAAACAAAAACATTAAAAAAGACACTAAAAAGTATTCAATAATATTTATTCTTTAATTTTGCCTATTTCAGAATTCGGTGAGGCATCAGCCTATTTCCGTACACAATTTTCATAATTTTGAAGGCGGTATCAGTCAAAATTTAAATCTAGACAGATCATGACATGTAAGCTGGTACGGACTTTAAAATAATGAAGATTGTGTACGGAAATAGGCTGATGCTTCACCGATTTCTGAAAAAATTAGGATCTGAGTGCAGACCACTCAGATCCTTATTTTTTTACATTTAACATAATGATGGCATAAGCCACTTTATATCAAATCTACTTAGGTAAAACGTTTACTTACTTAACAAAAAGAAACCTTCCGGTTTTGGAAGTGGGTTAAAAGCAGCCGCGCACCAAACAACTCCTCACGCGCCATACACAGTTAAACTCAATTTGGGACTCTCCGTTACGTTTTATATCAAGTAACACTTATTTATTTTTGCAACAATGTAAGCCCTGAGGTGTTTGACCGGATCCAAAGATGTTGAGCACTTAATCAATAATATTGGGTAATTTAACTAATGTCATGAGAGGTTGCCGAACGAATGCAGGTTTTCAACTGTACAATTTATTTAAGACATTATAATAACTTATAACTGATTTAGAAGCATTAATTTTACTTCCGCGCAGTTTTAGAGTTTTATCTTTTTAGCCATACAGGTTCGAAGGTCCTATAAGAAAAATGTATGCGAAACACGCGAACGCATCGAAGCCACGTCGCTTCGCCGCGATGCGTTGTAGCAACTGCGTTTCGGCAATGATACAAAACGGCAGCAACGTAATTCTTACAGCTTCCTAGTTCCTAGCAACTTGTAGTTGGTAGAAACTAGGAAGCTGAACAACGCACGAATTTGTGTTTAATCACAAGACGTCTTACTATTATTTATTCTGTGGTCTTACTAAAAATATGAAGGCGAAAATTTAAGGACCTTTTTTACCTCTTACAGATAGTCTATCCACGACTTTATTTGAATCTGTCAAAAAAGTAGCCTAACTGAAACTTTATCAGTAAGCAGTGAGACAGGCCCTAAGACATTTTTTTTACTTCAAAATTAACCACGTCGACACGACTAAAGAGATATTAAGAAAAATATTTTATAGAGTCAGCTGATACCCTGGAATAATACATAGACTATGTTGATAAATCTTGTAATTAAGCGATTTTATTATCTAGCTTGTCTCTTGTCTATCTAGCTATACATGAAATCCACATGATTTTAATTTCAATTTATTTTTCCCGTCCTAAAGCGTCCGTTTACTCAAAAATCCGGCAGTTTTTTTAATGTAAGTTATCCGCTTCTTCCACTTATGTCTTTAATTATTATTATGTTACCTCATTCGTCCGAACATACCATTCCCCAAGGACATCTAGTAATTAAGTTCGAGCTGAGTTATTACTTCCTTTTCGTCCTTGAAAACTTATAAGTTTTCAAGGACGAAAAGACGACACATCTTATATTAATAAAAAATTAATACCTTACATAATAAACTAAAAATAACTGGCCAAGTATTTTAATTCTAGATTATTCTATGGAAAACTTGCTATAATGGCTAAAATATAAATATTTGGTTTATACTATCGCGGACTTTTTTATAGGCATTATTGAGTCCTACAACTTTTCTATAGAAGTCAACCATCTCTAATCATTTAGGCCGCGTTCGCGAGGATAACAATTCTCGCGAACGTACGGCAGTTTTTTCGACGACTTACTCCACAATTTTCACTACCACGAAAAATTATATCTATTTTCCAGGAGAAAAAGAGCCTATACGGATTCAGAAGAATCCCTCTAAGTATGTAATGGTAAAGAAATTTTGAAATCGGTCCAGTAGTTTTCGAGCCTATTCAATACAAACATACAAAATACAAATGTTTCCTCATTATATTAGTATAGAAGTATAGATATCATATTTCATCATATTCTTCTTTTAATGCTTTCTATATATACAAAAAAAAGTACATGTTTTTGTAATATTATATTTTATTTTCTTTAATAGGGAATATGCGTGTAAAACAAAATTTATTGAATGCAAAATATTACGATAGTGGGTTAAAAGATATACAGAATGACAAAAAATCTCTGAATTCTGTTAATAAATACTAAGATATTAGCGATATGACTTTTGTACCCATCTCTTTCTCTTAAAACGTAATTTAGTATGAACTTTATATGTAGCTTATGGAATTTGACGTCACAATTATTATCAGATCTCTCTTTCTAACTGACTACTTTAAAGACTTGTAACTTTTTTTTTTAAATTTTATTAAAAAAATTGATTGGACTACATCGTTTTTCAAAAAGGTAAAATTTATTTAATTAAATAATAAAAAATCATGCATATTCCCTATTGGCGATGCAACTGTGCATTTTTGATTCAAATCTATTTTTGTATTTCAGTCACCATGTTTTTCACAATCATCTTTCTTTTTACTTGACACTGTTTATCACTTATCGTTTTACGACATATATCTGGCTACGTCTGAGAAGCTAGCATAACAAAGTCGGCCAAACGAATGGAAATTGCAATATTAATTAAGTGCTAATTTAGTGCCCAATCGGTTCACTAGCGGTGGAGTAATCATTGAACATACAAAAATAAAAAAAATATCCACAGCCGAACATATAACCTCCTCGTTTTTGGAAGTCGATTAAAAATTTTAGAAACTACATGACACCCGCAACTCGTTTATCACGCGAACCATACATTTTTCCGGTATAATAAGTACTCACCAGACCATTCTGGGGTGGACACGGCCCAGCCCTCCCCCTATATGCATACAATGATTTTTGACGATGTTATTATATATTTTATTATATATTTCACTTTAATATATATTTTATTATATATTTCACTTTAAACCTTGGCGTTATAATATTTTCTAGACCACAGAGAAAACTATTTAGAGGGGAGCCTCAGGTTTTTTTTCTTTATGATTGGCTTTTGTGAAACCGACAATGTCAGCCTCTTGATAAAATTACAAAAAAGTACAATAATTACAAGAATATCGTGTACTGTTATGTCCGGCGTCTAAGGACATAACATTGGATTCGAACTGCTTATTTTATGTAATAAAAGTGTTAAGTGAATATATTTTATGCAACATATTGTTGTTTGGTTGTTCCGCTACGTAAAAAGCTATAAATACTAATGCGTCAAACTAATAAAACGAGCATTATAAACGTGAGTTTTGAATTAGGTTTTTTGAGCTTATATAAAAAGGTATTTTAGTTTGAAAAACACAAAAGTAATAAATAATATAGTTTCTTATTCGTGCTATACGAGTATAAGCCAAGTGAGGAAAACCACACACCATTAATATAATTTGTGTATAAAGATTTGCCTTAATTTTAACGTGTTTTCTAATGCTGTACTTTAATTTAAATTAATGTGATTAAATGTTGATACTTCGATCAAATATTAATTAGATGCACAGATCCCTTAAAAATTTAATGAAATAATGGCACCAAGACTATCTAACACAAAACTTAAATCAAAATCAAGCGAATTAAAATCACAATCGTACAAAAGTTAAAATCGCGGGCTCGGAACGACTAGGAACTAAATAGAGCTTAAGCGCGGTTTTGCCGGTGCAGCTTTTTAGACGGCAACTGTAAATCTTTGTAATATTTGATTGAAGCCTCTCGAGTGTCATTCAGGACAAAACATTCTGAATATTCATTTCAATAATAAGCATGATATCACTATTCTTATTAGACACTATAGCGAAGTTAACAAGTAGATTAACAAAATATTTAAAGCGACTTACAAAGGAAAAAGCAAATATAATAAAAAATGAAATAAAAAGTATTAGATAATATTTATTCTTTAATAATGCCTATTTCAGAAATCGGTGAGGCATCAGCATATTTCCGTACACAATCTTCATAATTTTAAAGTCGGTACCAGCTTACATGATTTGTCATGATTTGTCTAAATTTTAGTTTTTGACTGGACTCGAATTCTGAAACAGGCAATATTAAAGAATAAATATTATTAAATACTTTTAGTTTCTTTTTTATTGCTTTTGTTTTTTTCCTTTGAAAATTGGTTTCAATTTTTTGTTAAAAATAATTATTATTTCACCATTTTTAGTTATCCAAAATTATAATGTTTAACCATTTTCTATGTTGTTTAAGGGGCAAGGGAGCAGACGGGAAGAGTAGCATGTGCATTGCCGGCCTTTTTATGAAAGAATAGGGAACGAGCAGTGGCGGCACAGGATTATTCTAATGAGTATACGGCGAGGTATTCAGCCACAGTGTAAAAAACCTGCAGAACAACGTCCCTCGGGTATAATTGTACTTAGGGTTGTGCGCTCCCTGTAGGCATAAATGCAGTGCATTACTTGCCTTCCACAGAATCATTTAAATTATTAGTAGACTTAAATAATTAGTAAATAAAACAATATATAATAAGTCAACAAGCCTATATTTATTTAATAGCAATTTGGAATATGCGTGTAAAACAAAATTTATTAAATGCAAATTATTACGATAATGGGTTAAAAGATATACAGAATGACAAAAAATCTCTGAATTCTGTTGATAAATAACTAAGATATTAGCGATATAAGT